>JACBYL010000117.1:0-142205 GCA_015266385.1 Trichoderma oligosporum | reverse complement strand
CTTTAACAATAATCTTTATAAAATATATAATAAAATAAGTTTATGAAAATAAAATTTTAATTAAATAATCAATTTATAATTTAAAAAAAATAGGCTTATTGCCTTCCTTGCTAGGGCTTATGCGTTAGAGAGATAGATACGATCGTAAAGTTAACCATAGCGGCAGCCTTTAGAAGAAATAAGCAGGAATAATCTTAAGTTAGCTAAGATTGAATGGGGCTATCTATGATACTTGTGATGTAGCTATTTGTGAACGGAATGTTGTTGGCACTTCTATCATCCGCTAATTTACTAGGAAATTGATGTACCTTTTATTTTTCTATATTTTAATTGGCTATAATCCCTGGATAGTACACCCTATGTTACCTCCGCGGCCTCAAAGGGATACTGCTTAATATTTACTTAAACATCACTGATGAGATACATGATCTTGTAGAGAGCACTGATGAATAATAAGCTTTTGCAAACTCATCACGTTGTCCTGAAGGCGTGATAGCAGTATGGGAAAGTGGAATGGTCTATTGATATTTATAAAACCATGATGAAATAATTACGAATAGGCATTGGCTCTCCAACTCGCTAGGTATGTATCGGTATTCTTCGTGAATAAGCATCAAGGACGACCCTAGTTGGTTGATCCTACATTCGGCCAAATCGGCAGTCATACGGTAATGAATCCATGTGTCCTCCACAGTCAGCCGCAACATCCACTTGGCCTACTTTACTTATCAAAATGATGATATGCTGCACTAACGAACTAGTCAAAACTGGCACAGGCTTAGCGGGACGCTTGTTTTGATATATCCTGGGGAGGATGTTGCAGATTTAACCCTGCAGCTTAGAGATATCCCTTTGAAGCAGCGAAGATACTAGGTAGCTATGTAGTGAGCAAGGACTATAGCCAATTAGAATGTATTATATTAAAGGTACTTTAATTACCTAGCAAATCGGTTTGATGATAGAAGTACTCCGTACCAGCAATTATAATATTTACAAATAGCTACATCACAAATATCATAGCCCCCCATCTTGTTTTAGCTGGCTTGTGGCGCGCGTTGAGGCTATTCTCATTCAAGCTGGCTAAGGGCGCCCAGCCTTGGCTTTGCGATAGGATTTCCTCTATCTATACTCGTATGCCTTAAGAGCTTAAGCAATTTCCTGACAGGGGTGTTGTAGCGCTATTACATAGTATGTTACATCCGCAGCTTCAAAGGGATATAAAACACCCTTCCGCTTAGATCTTAATGATTTACGGTGCAGTCTCATTAAGACGGCAAATATTTGCCGCATCTTTTAACATGGCTTACCATGTTAAATAAGATGGACACGATCCTTTTAGTCAACATATAAAGAAGCGGTAAGGGCCTCTCTGACTACTTTCTAGGTACTATGTGGATGAGCATAGGAATCTCCATATTCAGCCCTGCAGCTGTGGCCCCCTGTCAGGGGGGGATTTATGATTCAGTAAAACTTGAATACGGCATAAGCTTATTTAGACCCATTTTCTTTATACTTGGCTAGAGAATACCTAGCTTCTCCAAGGCTGCTAGTCCATAAGAATATAAATACTATACTCAATTGCTTATAGTCCTGTGGGGAGAATCTATCTATTTCCACACGAGGACTGCATTGTGAAACCGGTGGCTTATATAGTGCAACAAGAAATACCATGAGTACTCATATATCGAAATGACTGTAAAGACTATCTAGGTCGTCGTTGGTAACCCTATTTTGTACTACTTTAGTGTAGCACCCGTGTGTTTGGAACAGGATTATTTGAAAGATTATGACTTTTCCAACTAAGAGATCGAGATAAAAGCAATAGTGTAGAGACAAGTGTAAAGTAAAAAAACGAGGCAATCCCCCACACCCCCTTTGGCTATCTCTCCTTTTTTTCACTCGTATTATTTCAAAAAATAAATGAATCGACGTTCTCCTTTATAAAATTATAACTGCCGATCCGAAAGTCATCGGTTAGAAGAAAATTTCCGAGTGAATTATACCATAAAAGCTGATTTCCACCTTTCCACTGTGGCCAGTAGACTGCTTGGTTGAGTCCAACATTAGGATCCAGATTATGCACAAAATTAATGTAGTACTTTCGACCAGTAACTGTAGGAATGTAGCTGTTTTGTCGCCCAAAAAGAACAGCCAGGTCTGACCCGTGCTGGGTCCCAAAGGGGCCGATTAGATAGTTATACGAGGCTAACGAGGACCAAAGAGGCACATCTGGACGAACTGTGGCAACAGTTTCCAGAGTCCAACGTCGAACCAAGATAAAGACTATATCACCGAGAATAGAGGCCAGTCTCTTTTGGCCTGGATAATAGAGCTCTTCGTCTTTGTTGCTTGTACGATAAGGGCTTCCATCTTCAAAACTAGTGCTATAAGTATTAACAAGTGCGGTAATCTGGCTCCTACTAGCATTGTGGAAGTAGTATTCTGAAAGGTAGTCGACAATCTTATCTGTTGTGCCCATATCTCCCTGCAATAGACTAAAAACAGTCCCTTCATCTTCCTGCGTACTGTAAATCATCGGTATGGAAGGGAATTTGCCCTCTTTCGCTAGTATATGTGGACTTGCTGTTAATACTTTATAGTCTGGTCGGGGAAAATATGAAAGAGCAAGAGACTGATATGATATGAGGCCAGGAACCGAATTAGCAGCTTTGGCAAAGTCTTCGTATGACAAGCCTCGTAGACATGCCAGAGAATCGTCGCCTTCGCATTTAGCCTCTTTCACAACGTGGTCATATACTGCTTGTGCCTTGGTAGAATTCACAGGCTCAGCGGGGGTGATAGATCCTGAGTTCATAATAGCGGCGCGGAATAGAGGTTGACCGTTGTAAGTGGCGTTACCGTCGTATAGAATCAACTGGTCAAAGACCGATATGGCGCCAGCAGATTGCCCCCAGATCGTCACCTTGCTTGGGTCACCACCAAAGGCAGCAATATTGTCCGCTACCCATTCAAGTCCCAACCTTTGGTCAAGAAGACCTGCATTGGCGCTTCCATCTTGTAGAATTTCCGCTCCTGGCATAAAGCCCCAACCGGCAAGTCGATAATTGACAGCTGCGAAGATAAAAGGCTGCTGATAGTCTATGCCGGTCTGGACCAACTTGGTAGGATTGATCACTTGTTGCGATGTACCACCAACCATAAAGCCACCTCCAAAAATGTAGAAGAGCACCGGGAGGTTATCGCCGGCCTTGGTGCCTTGAGGCCGATGCACAGTGACTGTCAAGCAATCCTCAGGATCCTCATCATCAGATCCGTCTAGTTCCTGAACGCCAAAATAATCTCCCAAGATATCTGTAACAATAGTCGCCTCCTGGGTGCTGGATGCGGATGGGAAACTGAAAGCGGGTCCCTGAGGGCATACTTTGGCAACACCCGTAGCATTAAAAGTTCCAAGGTGAGTTGATAGTTTTCTTGGTGGTTTGAGGCGCAAGGAGCCAGTTGGTGGATCAGCAAAAGGGATGCCATTGAATGACTCAATGTCATTGATGAGGTTACCGATGATAGTGCCAGACGGAATAGTAACTGACACGGTTACTGGCGGAGCAGCTCCAGATAGTGGCAGCAACCCAAATGTTAAAGCTGCCAAAGCAATGGCTCTTCTCATTTTGATGAAGAATGAGCACAGAATTGAAGAAGAAAAAAATGTTCTGCTCTTAGCAAGAAATTAAGATCTCCGAAGGACACCTAGGGCGTATGTGATCGGGTTCAGCTATGGAGATTCAAGAGTCTACTAGACGTCTAAGTCTCCTTGATAAATAGTCAAACTATACAAACGCATATTAGTCTAAGGGATTGTTTTTGAATAAGCTTCCAGTCACACAATACATTGAAGAAGTCTCAGTATTAGACTCAGACTCTGTCTCGATCAAAATCTTGCCTCACAATTACATAAGATTCATCTGTATCCAGTTAGAATACATTCACTCTTTAAGTCACACTGGATTGCATTAGCATTGCCTGTCTTTATCCTATGAAAAGAAGTAATAAATTGTGAAAAGATGCTGTATTGTACTCCCAGCAAGTAGCAACTACTCTATATGTGATATGTCTGAGGGCTGCACAATAGGCGCCGAGTGGATACTAATCCAAGACATTATGAGTAATGGCTATTATTCAAGAAAGCCATGACTAAGTTAAACCAGATTATACATGTTATTCTGTATTTAAGCCTGAGTAATATCAATAATCTCATATGAGACAAAATTGTCACACGACAGGAAGCCATGCAGTATATTATTCTAAAGACGCCACAGCTCAAGCAGCAATCACACAGAACAACTACCATGCAATCCTTCATCACTTGGGTCCCCCAACCACAAATACACTCTCTTTCCATCCTTCCGTCTTCATAACCTCCTCCTCTACAAAGGCATATCCCATATTATGAAACCTACCTGGAGCATGCTCCTCAAGTAACATCAAGGCTTGATTCCACTTGTTTATGAGTACTCCAAACGCGCCGTTGTTATACTGCTGCCACTGGCCTATCAACACGGCAATATGTGAACCACTGGCTTCAGGCACTACCTCCCATTTCCCCACGGTATCAGAGTCAAAGACAGTCCAAGATGTAGCCTCTTTTCGGCTCTGGCTCACAGAATTCGCCAAGGCACTGAATCGAAAATACCCATCATTGCCCATTGTCCCCCTAGGCGTGTTTTCAAGTCTCCATCCTGAGTCCATAACGTCTGAAATATCCTTCTCCCCATCTTTTGTCTGTATAATAGGTCTAAGTGCAGCATCAACTGTAGGAAAGACCGGCAATGTCGACAGCTTTGGGTTCGGCAGCGCTTTAGTAGCAATAGCCAGCCACTCAGCTTGTCCTTGTTTGGCCAAGATGCTTTGCATCAATGCAATCGTTGCTCCAAGCCGGTCGTCATTCGTAAACTTGCTAGTATCTAGCGTCACCCCCATAATGCCCATCATGCTGAAAACCGTGTCCACGGGATACTTGGCCGTCCGCATGAATGAAGATCGCCAAATAGCAGTAAACATGCCAGGCTTATCCTTCATGTCAATCGCGTCAACAAGTTCTCTCATGCGAGGTTGATCTCGATTTCCATTGCCAAATATTTTAATCTCGACATCTGGAAAGGGGAGGGACATTTCTTTTCCTTGAAAGTCGAATATTCTACAGCCACCCTTCATCGCCATTTCCAGCGCATGCTTGAGTGACCCAATTGCCGCAGTCTCCCCCTTAATCTGCTTGATATGAAGCGCAAAATTCGACTGGATATAGCAATCTCCATGGCTCCATGAAAATAAGCAATGAGTCGAAGGCGGAGCCACTGCCTCTTGAAGCGTCCAAGCTCGTGTTATCCAGTTAGTCTCCTCTGTTAAAGCCGCAAGTCTTTGAAGACCACCAGGCACGACAATGCATTCTTTGCATGACCTATAAATGTCGTACATGCGCTGAATCTGCCAAGCCTTATCATCGTCATTTCCTTGAAGAATACAGAGAGCATCTAGCCATATAAGATTGCATCCTTGATGCTGGGCTGCTAGCGAAGCAACCCTCAGTACGTCAACAGATATCGGATCAGCTCCCTCGGCACCTTGGACATGAATGTTTGGTAACGGGGATTTGATACCGGGGTGAGGCAGAAGACCTCTCCAGACATATGATATGACGGCATATAGTTCAGGAAGTTGCTCAAACTCCAAAACATGAATTGTGGATTTATGAGCGAGATCGTCACAATCTAAGAACCGAAATCTTCCTACTGTAGCCCCAGATAGAGATAGCGGCTGGCCAGTAATGTCAGAGAAGTGTATTCGCAAAATGCTTTGACCAGATGTCTCCGACATTGTTTCACCGAGGAAGGGATATGAATATTCAGAGACTTGGTGATGAAGTCGTCAATAGTCTCCAAATACGAGGAGCGGGGAGGAGATCAGATACCAATATTTAGCATCGCGGGATAATTGGCGGGGCAGCAGACCAATCATGAGGACTATCCTTGTCATATTCAAAGCGACTATTGACTGGGCGACATGAACTAGTAGAGATATATGTACCTAGAAGACTCAAAGGGGGCCTACTGCAGTTAAGGGCTCATGTCAGGCTCATGCGAGGTTCATGGCATCAGTAGTTTCTCATATGCTGAAGCCTCAAATTTTAAATCGACTATCGCGAACATTGAGTATTCATTACTCATCATCAAGGTTCGTTCACTATGGGCATCTTCTCATCATATCTCCATAGTGAAGATGGCCTCAAGTACTTCGTCCTTCATACTCCATACATGTCCATCAATGTCATGTAGAAAGGTTAGTATATGTGTAATATATGGTCCGTCTCTTACATACAACCTTCGCATGCTAATCATCATTGCTCATTTGACTCGCTCGTTTCATACCATGCAAGGTTCATATTTCTCAACACCATCGTACAAAGAAAACGCCGACTCCCTGCCGCCATTTCCCTACTAAAATATATATAAAATACCATATCAACAATGTCTTAGAATGTCCCTTTGCTCCCTCATTAATGCCTGTATCTTTTTTTTTTTTCTCTCATTTCATTCTCTCCTTTACCGATTCACGCCTAATTGTTCCAGCCTGTCGCATGATGGCATCTTATACGCCTCAGCAGTAGCCATCTTATCTGAGTCCTGGTAGAACCATCCCATGGCATCCTCTCTCAATCGCCTCTTATATATGGCCTCATTTTCACACTCATTTCGTAGATGTCGCACGAGGTTAATTTCAGCTGTGCGGTCCAGCTGAGTCAGCTTCGACTTGCTGTATGAAGCCACGTCGGAGGGTACGACGAAGTATTTGATATTAAGGTTTGGCGTTGTGCGACCCTCAGTGAAAGGAGCCTGAGGGTGGTCGTAAACCATACGCGGGGTAGCTGGTGCAGAGGAGGTACCGCCAGAGAAGAGGGAGGAGAGGAGAGGGAGAATGAAGAAGAAGAGAATAGGAATGAGGCCAAGCAGCGTCTGAAAGCCAAGTTGTTCTCTCTCGGGAGCTCCCTGAGCCTCTCGTGGTCTAGCTCGCGGCGCACCACCGCCGAATTGATGTACTCGAATACCTGGGCCGCCACCGAAATTAAAGACGAATTGAGGGCCTGTATCAAACGCTTAGTCGTTAGCATGAACTCTGTATCAACCTTGAAAAACCAGAAACCATAGTAGCGATCGGTGGCTCAGCTCATCTATGTCTGGTCGGAATTTCATCTCGTCTGCTTACCTCCAAAGCCTCCACCAAAAGGACCTCCACCACCACCACCACCACCAAAGAACCGCGCAAACATCTCCTCTGGACTCATCTCCTCTTCCCACATGCCTCCGCCTCCGCCACCGCCTCCTGCCGCTGCAGCTTGCCGTGACCCAAATCCTGAGAAGGGGTTCTGGGCTCGTGCGCTCTCAAACCGGCTGTCCGGGTCTGTACCAAATCGATCATACTTGTCCTTCTTCTCCTTGTCACCCAAGATACCAAAAGCGCGGCTCACCATCTTGAAAGCTTCGTCAGCATGTTCGTGGCCATTCTTGTCGGGGTGCGTCAACAACGACTGCTTCCTGTATGCCTTCTTGATATCCGAGTCGGAGCAGGATGTGCGTACGGTTTCGAGGCCCAAGATGTCGTAAAAGGCGGTAGGCTTGCATTTCCGAATGCGCAGTACAGCAGCCTTTTGCTCAACAGTGTAAGTGCGGCCTTGATTACCCTGGTTATGTTCGCGAGAACGAGCGGAACCGCCCGCGTCGGCACCGGAGGCCGTGGCTTCGGGCATTTATACGGAATAGAGAGAGAATATTGGATTTCGAGAATAGCGAGAAGCAATATCGATGAATATTCAGCAATTTTGAGCGAGATGATGGGCGACCTTTTTTTTTTTTTTTCCGAATAGCAAAAAAAAAAAAAAAAAAAAAAAAAAAAAAAAAAAAAAAAGGAAAAAAAAACAAATAAAATAAAATAAAATAAAATAAATAAATAAAAAAGAGGTAAAGATAGTAAGATGGTGCTTTTCGTCTCGATGACAGACTAGAGAGCTGGAAGGTGGCTTCTTCTTCCAGAATGGATGGACTCCCGCAAAAGGTACGAGAGAACAAGTCGAAATAGCAAAAACAATAAGCAAATGAAAGGCACTCCAACAAAAATAATCAGCAAATGGCAATGCCTGTCAGGATCTGCAAATCAATGCACCGCAAAAGGAGGGCCAACTGCTGGATTCGTCGAAAGCAACACGCAACTCTTTGTGACATGTATGAATAACTAAATTATCGCCAGCACCAAACCAGGATCGGAACTTTTCTTGAGTCGCATGAGGATCTGTTTAGATATTCAATCAAAACACGTGATTCGAGGCTACCCTAGAGCCTTGAGGCATGGAAAAGCGAGCGCTGATACTGTAAGCAACTCAATAAGAATAAGGTGGCCAAGATTAAACATAACAAGACATAGGTAAGTATATTGAGAGTCTTATTGTTTTCATGGTTCTTTGTTTCATGTTTGTACTCTGTAGACGCCGTAATATCCCGAATTGACTATTTTATGCGTTGCACATTGCATTCTTGCTGGATGACAATCTTCTCATTGAATCACCACCTTTTATACATTGGTACAACTAGAATAGTATAGCAAAACACTCACTTTCCAAGACATTTCAATTTAAACAATAAAAAAGTACGTAATCTCTATTTGAATCACCTCCCCATTCATATCAATTTCACAGGACCATCACCAAAAGCTCGTGGAATTCTGGGAGGGACCAGAACTAACACAAATTGTCACCAATCGTCAATCACGTGACTCAATATCTCTGCAAGATTTCCATATCATCACCAACTTTATCAATCACCTCTCCAGCTTTCTCTCCAGGTCGGTCGCAAAATAGCCATAATGCAGCCCTCAAGAGTGCTATTAAAGCGCTCCGTATGGAAGGGTAATATTCACTTCTTTCCCTCCTTCTCCTAATCTAAGAAACCCATCATGGCTAACTTAACAATTTCATTAGGCCCAAACCTCGTCCCGTAAGAGAAACCATTCTCCCCTCCAGTATCGTTTCCATGCACTCACATAGGTACCTACCGTGTGTCGCTATAGCCTCTCCATTGTCTGGCCCAAAAATCAAGGCGACAAAGTTCCTCCCGTCCGAACGCAAGCCCGATCAGCAACCATTCTGCCAAACTTTGTGGGTTTGAAATTCGAGATTCATAATGGCAAAGACTATCACCAGGTGACGATTACCGAGGACATGGTGGGGCATAAACTGGGAGAATTTTCGCCGTGAGTAATATTTTTTACTATGCCATCTCTTATTGTATGTACAGACGGGAAGAGAAGAAGTGACTGACGGAGGATTTTTTTGACGGAGGATTAGGACGCGAAAACCGAATATTTGGGATAGGAAATAGATGTGATGAAGGAATGGGAAACTTGTACAATTACTTGTATCAACGCTGTAATGCCACGACATAATACATGATTTGAATTACTGGCACAGTCTAGGAAAGAAAGAAAGAAAAGAAAGAAAAGAAAGAAAAAAGCAATTTACATTGGTGTTGGGCCGACTGATTAAGAAAGACCATGTTGACCTGGGCCTGCATAACCTGTTTCAACGCCATTATCCCCAACGCCGTACGCAAAATCTTCAAATACCAATCTCAACCACATATATACCCATTTGTCTCTCCCATTCTCTCCTCTCTCAGCGGTAAAACTCACTCCTCTTGACATTAACTCCATACTCCCCGACTGCCATACCCAAATCTTCCATTGTCAACACCGTTCTGTTTTGACTTCCTCCTTGTCCACCACCACCAAAACCTGGGCGCTGAATTCCCAAGGGCGCTCCCTTGCCCTGCTCCTTATTACCCGGCTGGTTTGATGGTTGCCCTGGAATAGGGAACCCCGCTGCAGCACCCAGAGTACCCATCGGGTTATTGGTATTACTCGAGGCGCGAATGCGACTATATTGATATGCGTCGGCTGCAACATCAGCGATGAATTTCTGGGTTGCAAGTGCGAGGAGGCGAGCGAGGCGAGGGTCAGTTTGGGGAGGAGGAGGGAGGCCGGCTTTGGTCATGTAGTAGTGCGTCACTGCATCGGGGATCTGGCGACAAAACGTGATTAATTTATTGTCCAATTCAAAAAGCTGTCTAGAAATAAAAACATAACAACCATCGAAATAGATAGATGATTTGACTTTAGAAACATACAATAGGAGCATAATCGTCAATCTTGCTTAGGAACTCTCGAAGAGAAACGTCCTTTCGCGTGGGAAGCTTGCTCAGATCCGCATCTGGAGCTATTGGCTCGGGGCCAGCGTCGCTTGGCCCATTTTCGGGAGTAATTTGTTTTTCAACTGTTTCTGGTGCGTCGCTATCCATGATGAATTCAATTCCCGTGTTGAGATGGCGCAGGAATAGAACTCTAGAGATGGAATAGAGGGTAAGAAAGTGGTAGAGCGTTGCAACGATTTGGTTTAAGAATGGCGAAGACTGATATGATGATGGTCACGTGATGACAACAATTCACTGATGCGCTAAGTAATAGCAAGTTGGTACACCTCAAGAGAGCGCCTCATCTTCAGTTCCAATTTGAGAGTTATGTGACCAAGTATTAGATAGTTAATTCAATGCGCCGCTTCATAAATTTTAATTTTCACATATATTTCATAGTTTTGCTATTACTCTTACTCCTTCATCTTCTTCTCGCCCTTATTTATTCCTGATTGCCGTCTCATCAAGACCCTGATCCATATATATAGCTGCAGTTGTCACATACTTGCAACGAACGTATCTTCTATCCCAATTAAAACAGATTCAATTAACTGCCTTCTATTTTTTTTTGTCACAACATACATGGCCCAAATTCATGGAATCCTCATATTGAGAAATGACGCCAATTCCATTACTGCCGTCAAACCGAGTATACCATCAAACGCCGCCAATGCAACCACCTTCCTCCCCCCCTGAAAACTGGATTGTGAACCTTTTCTTAGATTGTCGCAATCATAGAATTCACTCACTTTTTCGGCGACAATTCCACATCATGATTTCATAATCTGGTTGTGAAACTATCGTCTCGAAATACCATAGAAACGGATTGCTTCGCCCATATTTCCATCAAACAAAGGAGGCACCATCGTCTCCCTTTTTATGTAGACTGCAAGAGCCAAGTCAACTAGTTGCCTTTAGACAGGCAGCTTAAACTTCTTGCCCTTGAGAACCTTGTTGTAATAAATGTAGAAAAAGTCGCTGTAGAGAACCGTCTGGATGATACCGGCGACAATGGCAATCCAGTCCACCTTATGCTTGGGCTCGGCAAGGTAACGGTAGATCCAGTTTGGAATGTACAGGGCGCGATAGCTTCCGAGGGCGAAAAGATAATGCGTCGTAATCGTCTCAGCCTCTCCCGTCCGCTGCAACATAAACAGCTGCGGGAGAATGGCCACAGACTCGAGCCAGATGGAGAAAGCCCACAGGACCTCCGACGGCGTGTACTTGTAAGGGATGATGAGGGCGAGGGCGGCGGCAGCGCCAAGGAGGTACTGCACGCGAAAAGTGTCGACATTTAGATCATTGGTAGGCTTGTAGGCGTTGGTCATGAGGTAGATGATATAGCCTTGAGAGCCGATGAAGAGGATTTTGAAGACAAGGTTGTAGATGCTGTCGGTCGAAAACAGATCTGTATTCGCTCGCTGTTAGTCCGACTCGGCTGTGCAATTGGAACATGGTCAATTGATATTTGGTTACATACCAAGGTATCTGGTGAGGTATACAAGCAGATATAAACCTTGCGACTTGAAGGAGATACCTGAACAACTCTATGCAGTAACATGTTAGTGGTGCAGGATAGAATCGCGAAAGGGGTTTTGGCAGCGTTTTAAGGCACAAGCACGTACTTTTAGCTGCACCATTTTGTGAAGCAAAATGAGGATACTCGCTAAATGCGAGAAATCCGCTATTCCCCTAGTATTAGCGCATCATCTCCATCTATTCAAGAGCATCATCGGCAAATCAACCTACCAGCGATACGAAAGACGTTTAGCGGCATCTTGCCTGATCGTGCCCACGACGGTAAAGTAGAGGGCAGTTATATTCTGGAAAAGATGACAACTGGTATGAAAAAAAAAAGAAATAAGATAAGATAAAATCAAATAGAATTGTTATGTCAAAGCGGCGGTCGCGCGATCCGGAGTCGAAAAGAAAGAGAGAAAACGGATAGACGTCAAAGTTGAAGTGAGGAAATCAGTGAAGGGGCGATAAGATTTGACGATGCAATCAAAAAGGACACGAACGCGACTGACATGTCATTGGATAAAAGCCTCTACCGAATAGCTCTAGTGGCCCATTTTCACGGGAGAGACTTACAGTGTGAATATAGGAATTGACACAGTGATGACTAGCATACCGCGTAAATCTGCCGCCTCCTAAAATAGAATCTACTGTACAGAGTACTTCTCCCCCTGGTATGTTTAAGTGTGGCCATCGGTATCTCCAGATTCTCAACTTTTGAGCTTTATTTGGTGTCATATTTATTAAGTACTAGGTGCTGAGTATCAATGGAGTGCGTACTTTGTAGTACCTTTGCTATGCTCTTGAAACAGTATAGTTTACTTTAGTCACGGAGTACAGAATACTTTTGCATTCAATTACATAATCACTTGATGTTCTTGAGATGATGACATCATTGCTTTGTATTTTGACCAAGACTCTGAAAGCATTCAATTGAATGGTTAAGATACTCTGAAAGCGACCATTTGAATGGTCAAGATACTCTAGACTAAAAGCATCCATTTAAACACCAATTCTTAAATTCAGTTTATACTGGGTATAGTCATCAAGTTCTAGTCGCTTCATTCACATTTGGAAAAAAGAAATCTGCTCTAAAGCTATCAGACAAGGCTAGTCTAATATAAAGCTGATGCTGCTGAAGCTAAGCCGTTAGGTAGCTGACCTTGCTAGAACTGAATGAAACGAAGTGAGGCATTTGATGGATTGTGACTAAATAGTCTTAGAGTAAATAAGCCCGACTGTAATGATCTATAGCAGATTGTCTTTTGCAACCAAGAAGCAGGAGATCATCTATCAAGGGAGTATGATGCTGCCTTTGAGTACGACATCGACGTGGAATTGGGTGTTTGTCAAAGAGTTGACCCTATTATGTCAATATTAGTATACACACATATTGCCTCAGCAGTTGATAACAACCTGTTAGATAGACTTATTTAGTTGATGATATCTAAAACCAATGTGGTAATAGCTGATGATAGAGTAACCCAGCGTAAGAGAAGTAGTAAGGAAGTAGTAAGGAAGCTTTACTTTTCATTGCTGGACATCTAGACGCCGGTAATAGTGATAAGTTATTTAATTTATATATATAAAGACAGCTAGAAAAACCTTCCTAGCAATATCACATAAAAGATTCACAGCCAAGACTCAAGAGTGCACCGCGTAAAAACACCAGCGTAGGGTCTCCACGTCCGCGTCAATTTCCTTCCACCATATAAGTTCAATTGTCACAGGTTATTGAATTTCTAGGCAGCTCTCTGAATTAGTAGCTTTGCTTAATTGGTATAGATTGATAAAGTCACACTTAGTTAACCTAGTAGTTGGTTAGTTAGATGTGAATTCAAGTTGCTTCTCTTAAACACCGTTGGGTAATTATGTCGAATGTAGTTGCGATCTCTAATAGCCTGTTGTCAGCTATTATTTTATAAAATTTATACGCATGTGTTTATGCTACAGTCGAGCTATATATTGTTCTATAATTATAGGGTATATTGTGAAATATGGTAATATCAACTATTAATTTCTTTATAATACTGTATACACATTCTTTGGTGTAGAGTGGGCATTCAACCAACAACAACCACCATCGAGGCACAGCAAGCAGATGACCACCATCCATCTGTATCGACAGCGCATATGTGAGCCCACTCATTCAACCATCTAAATTACTTGATGAACCAAGTGTAGTATGTGACTCGCAATCGATGATATAGATCTCGACGTACGCGCACTCTGTCCCGTCTCGCTTGATCTTCGTTTATGGAGTTCTTGTATCTCATTCACAAATCTTGGCCATGTATTTGTTAAAACGAGATACTTGATATGGCTCTGTACACTGTCGTACACTTCCACGTCAAATATACCGGGAATATTGCCCTCATATTTCATCTTGGCTCTAGTCCGTTGGCGTAGCTCGTGAATAGAGCCTGTCTCGTAAGGGCAAGGAGCAATCTCGATATCGAATGGAGTAGCCGAGTTCGACGTCGGTTCTCCGCATACGACGCGTGCAGCCTTTTCGAAAATGCCTTCGAGGCGTTTGATCTCATTGGAAGATAGATTTAGAGGAAACTCAGCGTCTCGGGGGCTGATGAAGTCGATATAAATCTCTAGCGCCTCGTTGTATGCTTCCCTCTTTTGAGCATCGTTCTTTTGTTCAGCCCAACATGTTTTCCATTTTGCTACCTTTGTCAAAAACGCAATATTTTCTCCTGAGAAATCTCTCGTAGCAGAAAAGTTCTGTAATGGATCTGGATATTCTCTGAGGATGTGGTCGAGAGCACCCATAGTCAATACACGGTCGCCCAAGTCTTCATTTAGGAGATCAAAAATCGTTCCCTTTTTAGATCCAGGAAGGGAAGAAAAGATGTCATCTCCTGAAGATAATTGACTGGGGTTTTCTGTCTGGTTAGTAATACCCCATTTCGCATTTAAGCGGTCTATTTTCTTTTTCTGAGCCCAAGATTTAAATACTTGGAAAACTGGAACAAATACGGTTAGGATTTCGAACATGAGGATGGCGAGGTGAATCCTGAATGATTTGCCGCCGAATCAGTACGGTTTCTTTATACTGTTTCATCACATTATTCGAGAACACTTACCATTGGCTTGGTGTAAAATATTTGTTGATTTTTTCAAAAGCAGGAACGTAGGATGAGATTAGGAACATTGGCGTCGCATGAAGGCTAAAACATGAAACTGTCAGCGGCATGAAGGCTTGATCTCGTTTGATTTTCTTTTATAAACAAACCTGAAGATGCAGCAACCGATGGTTTGTAATCGCCATCCCATGGTATCACGAATCCCCCAGGCCCGCCATAGAAGAAAAGGTGCGATCTTCATCGAGGTTAGTCATGGTAGTGCCTACACTTATAAGAAATTGCTTCATATACGTACGATCCATGTCCAAATAGCCTGCCATAAGACAGATGGCCACCATTCCCAGCCACGGCCTAAGTCGATAATTTGCTCCGCTATTGTCGCACCGCGAATCTCGGTACCAGGAATGCCATATGTTGGATGATATTTTCGACAGGCTAGCCACATACCGACCGTGAGCAGAACCTGTATACGACATTCAGTTTATATGGGTCAAGGGAAGGAAACAAGCTTGTTTTAACAGGAAGTCTTAGACAAACGCACCTGGACGACCATGCCGAGACCTATGAGTCGCATAGAACGCCTCTCATAATCCGCATTTGTCAAACGGCCAAACCATGAGATTTGGGTATTGCTAAAATCAGGCTCGGCCACGTGAGTAGGATGTGTAAAATGCTGCTTCTGCAAGCTCGCCACGTGCAGAAAGCGGAGATTAGCCGCATGGAACAATCCAACTCCTAGAGGAAACCAGAGGCCCATGAAGAAATACTGGATATCATATGCGAGAACTAGCGGCATAGTTGCCCCAATGGGATATGTGATCTGCGCGAGAATCCAGTAACAGTGCAGAAATAGGATAGCAGCGAAAGATAGTGGCAGGCCGCGAATCTTTAGTGCAGGGAGGTGTCGATTATACCAGCAAAAGGCCATGCTAATATAGAGCAGGGCCGTCCATGATGCGGACCAGGAGATGTAGAATATACCAACTTTGTCCCAATTAGGTGGACTCTTGGGAAGCGTATATATAGATATGGATGCCATGGTTACGGGCTATTGCTGAGAAATATTATAAAGATGAATGATGAATAGCATCTGCTAAAGAATGACAGATTTTGTGCTTTTTACTCAACACCACACCACGGTAATGGTGATGAGCTGTGTATTATGAAGAGACACATAGTTGACATGAGTCTTACTTATTATATCTACTAATTGAGCATGAAAGCCTTTACAATTTCCTTCTTCTGCTAGATAAGATAGCCTGATCTAATTGCTCATTTGTCTCTAACTGGCGTAATGAACTCTGCTTTAATTTTGATGGTTATGAAGCTAATATATGTTGTGTTACCACAGGCAAGCAAATACTATAACAGTATTGAGAGACAGCTTCTTGACCGTCATCTTGGCATCCCGGTGCAAAGAGACTGTCATTTATGACAAGGCTGTAAAAGGTAAGGAAGAAGAATGGCTACCTACCTATCAGTGGCATTGTGACCTTTTTTTGTCTTGCTTTTCCTTCTCTTGTATGGACATAACAATCCATGAATACCATGATTAATAATCTGTAGTGCGTAGGGGAAAAGCAAATGTGGCTTATAGGGAAGATACGCCGAAATCTATCGCCTTGAGTCTGTGCTCGTCCAAGACATGTTTCGGAGGCTGATTACATTCTGGAGTAGAATCAAGGAATAAGGGAAGGGATATTTCCATAATATAGCCTTGGCATTGGAGCTATCTTATACACCGAGCTTACTCAATATTAAGCGTAATTAAGTGGCGCGTCTTCATATTTCGGCACTATCCTACGAAATGTCCTGAACATGGATTAAATACTGTGACAATGTACTCCGTACGGGGTAGTACTTTTGAATAGTGAATGAGATGCACAACTGTTCATGTCCGTACCGTATACACGCGTGAGCAAGGGTCTTAAATCGCGATAATGCCGATCCCCGCATCCAAAAAGCCGGCCTTCTCGTGATATATGCCACTGTCTCTGAATGATATTCATCAGCCGCACGTTGCCTGTGAGTGGTAATCAGACTTGGTGGTTAAACAGCCAGCCTCTGCAAGGGCATTTGGCTAATGGCTTGCTCGGTTGTCGCAGAGTTTGTGTTAAGTCATATTACGTTTACACACAGGACAAGGAGGTTTACACATCTTTGTGCTCTTGCATCTCTTGGAAAGTCTTTAACTCTTCCTTTTATTCTTCACAGCATACGTGTACACAGCTTATGCCACAGAATACTCCGGAGCCCGTATACCAGGCACGTGGATTTGCCTATAGGTACAAGTAGCCACCCCCCCCCCCCCCCCCCCAGTCAAGCCTCTCTTTAGCCCACTGTCAACACCGGTGTAATTTGTCATAGGGACGTGCGGCATTGTTTATGCAGGGGCGAGCTTCTTGGTGGCTTGCATTTAGTTCCAATCATTGGGTTGTGTGGCTGCTGCTGTCACAAACAGCTGAAGCTAGTTAACAGCTGAGGCTGAAAGGCATATTTAATTATAAGTGGACATGAGTGTGATGATTAGGATCGCCACCTTTGTGAATCGACCGTGAAGCAAGCCGACCTTTATCACCGATCGCCGAGCGAAGCGATATGGGGACGCTTTGCTTCCTAAGACATATTACCTCATTCCCCGTCTTATGATAATTTGCTAAGGAGAGACTGCTCTGATAAGTAGACACTAAAGGTGCAAACACGACTATACTATTTACTTAGGGGCCCCATACACGCATCTATGCTTTTATTGTTTTAGAAGACTGCCAGGCTGTCAATATGAGCTGTGAGTATTCCGTACTCGCTCTACTATTACTGTGTAGACGGACTGCTTTTCAGTTTACTTCAATCATACTAAGACTTTAAAACTATGCTTGCCTATCTTAGTGCCAGCAGCCGCACTTCATCGTCGGTTGTCGACTAGACGGAGTAATGTTCAAGGCTTTGTCAGTGGTTAACCTTGTGTAATTCAGCTCCTACACAGAGTACTTTGTGCTATTCTAAAGATAATCCGGAATGTCATCACTTCTTGTTAAACTTATGTTTATTGCTGTTTACCAAGTGTGATCTCATTTAGTTTAAAGACTCTAATGTCGCTGATAGGCGAAATGTAGATAGAAGGATGCCATAGAGTACTAAGTTTGGCGAATTCTTTGCGTAGCATTTGGTGGCGTGAGAAGTCGTACGTTTCTACCTCATAAGATACAAGGAAAGTCCATCTCTATCACTGTAGCAGTACGAATAAAATATATTATAAACACGTAGTTTGCACAAGCTTTTTAGACTGTCTCAACGACCTAAGCTCTCAAAGAATTACCCGGAGCTGATCCTTTTATATGTTTTTTTCTCAAGGATGAATCGTGACTTAGTAGCCTTACCTAAAGCTTCTCACTGGTGCCGTAGAGCTGGGCTGTGTCAAGCTGCCTGATGTCTTCTGGTCAACAGCGTTTAATGATCCAGTGTGTGGTGTGACACGAGCACTGAGAGGCAAGCGGAGCCGGTGAGGAAGTGCTGTTCAAATCGAACAGAGAGTTTGATAGATGTTAGCTATTGGCTGTTTTTAGAGTAGCCTTTGAAGATTTATGCTGTGATTGTGAGGTGGATGGTTGAAGAGCTTGTCTATTGGTGGCCTTAACACTGGGCGAATGGTTGTGCTAGAAATCAAATATATAAACTAATAGCTATATGTCTTTCATTCACTTCGTTTTTGTACTGGAGTTTATTTTAGAAGTTCCCAATTAGTTAAGCGACTTCTATTATATTATCAAAATCGCTCTGTCACATTATATCTTTTCTGCAAGCATAAGCCCTAGGAATCCTATCTTATGCTAATCATAGAGTACCAGTTTGTAACCTTTATAATGATTGGATGTAATAAGTTCTCTCTCTGTATTGACACATCATCTTACACTGTTCTGGCTAGTGACTAGGGATCTATAATGTCAGGTGGTTTACCTTGGTATTCCGTCCTTTGTCTATAGGCTGGCCTAGTGCATGACCAATATCCGCGGAGCAATCCTCTTTGATCGGCACCACTGAACTGTCCGATCAAATAAGAACTGTCACATTCCTAGCTTATCCGCTACCTACAAGCTCGGAGCCGCAGTTTGAGCCGCCCCCAATTCAATGCCTACTTTTCCGTGACAGCCCCAATCCTTTTGTTAGAATGATTATATATATATAAGAGCAATGACGGAAAAGTTATCCGTGCGGGGCTAGACACTTATATGTGTATATATATTTACCTATATAAGACATAATATGCCACCGAGAAGATAACAACGGCAACCTCTTTCGGCAACCACTTTCAAAATACTTGAGAAATCTTTTTGAGAACAATCATCATATCAACAGAATATAGCATATTGCCAAACTGAAACTATTAAGATGCCAGATTACGGTGGCGTATCCGGTATGGAGAAACGATGGAAGAAGCCGAAACCTACGGGAAATGGCAATCCAGACAACCCTTGGTACTGTACATGTGTATGTCAATAATACCAATTTGCGATATTTATGTCCAAGAACTAATTAAGATGATTCTTCAGTCGGAAAAGAAGAGAACGCCTGATAAGGAAGAAAAAAACTGCCTTTCATGCAGAAAGCCACTACCAAAGGCATAAGCGATAAAAACCAGCAGAGGTTTGGCTGGGAAAAACAGTGGCAACAGGCGAAATAATTGACAAGCAACCGTTCTGCACGTTTTTGTTTAGATAATCCATTGAGGGAGGGAGACCCTTTATTATCTGCTTATCCTCATCATTTTATGTAGTTAATCAAGCCCATCTTGAACCGTGAGATAGCCTTCTTGCTGTACATCTGTTTTTTTCTTTGCTCTGCGTTGCTTACTTAATTGTTTATTTATTTGTTGTATGAAGGGAGATGAGCTGCTTGATGCATCATAACTATTGCCCCCATTTGGAAGTTGATCTATAATAGCTATCCCATTGAGCTTGGAGAGCTGTATTAATGGGTATGGACGCAGAATTTTATGTGTTCTGATTGTAAGTTAGTCTCATTTGCATTTTATGGTGTCTTTGAGATTCATGGCTGCCTAGCTTTGGGCAGAGTCCCCAGAGTTGTTAGTGTTCGCAATAAGACAACGCACTTACAGATTTAATAAGAACTCTCTCTGGAACCGAACAACGATAAAACCATCATTTTCTTCAAGTTTCCTTTGATAGTTTGCTTTAATAGTTTACTAAATAATGAATGTGAAAAATAGGAAATCAAAAGGCAGAGAATTTTTGTCACATGCTACCACGTTAGCAGGGTATTTAGTTATAGCTTTGGCTGTAATATATTCGCCATAAAAACCCGGCTCTTAATGAGGTGGGGTGATCCAAATTGAGCCTGGAGTGATCAATGCCTTTGAGAGAGTTGCTGTACTGGTCACCGTCATCTGGTAATTTCTCCACGGCCGGCTTCGTTAGATTGCTCTGATCGTTCAAACATGCCAGAGACGATATCAAGACTAACAGTTCTATTAGATACTGAGAATACTGCAGATAGACCATGAGCGCCGCCAAGAAGCTGTCTATGAAAGACTACACAATCGGTTGGATTGCTCCTCTGGAGGTGGAGATGATAGCGGCAATACTAATGCTTGATGTGAAACACGCATCTCTCCCTCAACCTCCCAGAGATCACAACGTGTACCGTCTGGGTAGCATCAACAACCACAATGTAGTTATCGCCAGTTTGCCAGGCGCGGGAAATAGCATTGCTGCCACAGTCGCTACGCAGATGCGGAATACTTTCTCCAACTTAAGATTCATTCTTCTTGTCGGCATTGGTGGCGGGGTTCCGACTGAAACAGACAGCGGTCCCATTCGCTTGGGCGACGTGGTGGTTAGCAAACCAGAAGGAGGACATTCTGGCGTGATACAATACGATCATGGAAAGGCTGAATCTGGCGTCTTTAGACGCACAGGTTCTCTTGCACCCCCGCCAACTCTTCTGTTGAATGTAACTCAGGACCTGGCTATCGAGCGGGCACTTGCACCAAGCGACCCAGTCCTCGATAATTTTCGTCGGATCAACACATCGCTAGGGCCTCTTCGTAAGTTCAAGTTTCCTGGTCGCTCTAAAGATCATCTTTATGAGCCATCGTATGTGCATAAAACCCCGAAATTATCATGTGAAAGGTCAGGTTGTGATGCCAGTAGGCGAGTTGTGCGGGATGACGAAATTCAAGATGATGATAGTATATGCGAAATTGTTGTACACCGCGGAACAATAGCCTCTGGGGATGTGGTAATGAAAGACGGCCTGCTACGCGATATGCTGGCAACACAATACAACGTCTTATGCTTTGAAATGGAGGCTGCGGGAGTGCTTTCAGACTTTCCTTGCCTTGTTATTCGAGGAATCTCTGACTACTCTGACTCACACAAGGATAACGCTTGGCAATGCTATGCAGCAGCAACATCAGCAGCATACACTCGTCAGATCTTATTCCATTTGCCAGACGAAGCAGATTGTCAAGAGGTTGAAACAACTGCATGTGAGTGCATTATTAGACTTGATGAATTTCTCGTAAGCCATGCAAAGGGTCAAAGGGGGTTCAGTCGTTTTGAAAACAAGGGGTATTTTTCAGTTCAAAGACGTAAACTAATTCTTAACAGTGGAGGAATTGCAAACTGAGATCAAAAGCCTATATCAGTTTGCGCACAGATTTGTCGGCAAAGATCAGCTCGCCACGGTCCTGCAATGGCTGGATGCGCCAGATATTTCTCGGAATTTCAACTACGCTATTGAAAAGCGATCAAGTCAAACTTGTGGTTGGTTCACAGGTAGTGAACAATTTGATCGATGGACTAATACACCAAAGTCTATGTTGGGCTTATACGGCATTCGTAAGCATTCCTAAATAGGGCAGATTCTTTGATGTTTCATTCTAACAAAAAACAATGCAGCAGGTTGTGGTAAAACTATATTAGCGTAAGCTTATACGGCGTGTGATATATATATATATCAGTTTATTACTTTAGCAGGCTACTGATACTTTATCTCATATATAGAGCGGCTGTTATGGATCACCTTAGACAATCGAGGAACAAATCACCACCCAATAGCATGTTGATCAAATACTTCTTCGACTTCACAAGCCCTCGAAAGTGCACTATTGAAGGATTTCTTCGATCATTGTTGAGCCAGATGCCAAGCAACTCCCACGCAAATTTGGACGCTCTAGTAAAGCTGCATGCGGATCATCTCGAGGGGAACGAGCAGCCCAGTCAGAAATCGTTACTTAGCACTTTCAAAGAAATGATTGAGGGTCTAGAAGACGTTTTTCTGGTCATTGATGCACTTGATGAATGCAGAGAGCGGGAAATACTATTGCACACCTTGATTACAATTAGAGGATGGAACTTGGGCCACCTTCATCTTTTATTTACTTGTCGGAGCGAGGTTGATATTGAAGAGCGGCTTCGGCCCTATCTTACAGATCAGGTGAATATCGAACCATCAATGGTTGAGGCTGACATACGTTTGCTCACGAGAGAAACTCTTTCGAGTCATTGGCAATTGAGACGGTTGAAAAAAGAGACAATGCAGGACATTCAGCACACACTAATATCTCAAGCACAAGGGATGTAAGTTGAAACACTAATTCAGCCATTGTTCAGAGAAAGGTACTTATTGCTAATTAGTTCAGGTTTCGTTGGGTTTCCTGCCAGCTCGATTCATTGAAAGCATGCGTTAGTGATGGACAAATTCGGGAGATACTTGAAACGCTACCAGAAGACCTCAATGAGACATATGCCAGGATTCTCTCCAATATCCCTCCCCTATACTGCGGTGAGGTAATCCAGGTCCTGCAATGGCTGGTGTATTCCATGCGTCCCATAAGCTCAATAGAATTGATGGAGGCTGTTACTTTTACAGTCAATGAAGATGACCAAGTTGAAAGGAAACCAGAGAGGAAGCCGTGGAATCGCGAGTCACTCCTTGCCATGTGCTCAAGTCTGGTATCTGGTCATTCTTTAGAGCCTGGAGATGGATACATGGAAGACATTAGGCTAGCACATTTCACTGTTAAGGAGTATCTCACTTCTTTCTTCCTCTGCCCGCCTTTGAGGGCTATTTTTGAGCCTGTTTGGGTCAACGCCTGGATAGCGAAACAATGCATACTTTGCCTTCTAAGCATCGGCAATATGGCCTTGGATACTGGCCTACTCTTGGGTAATGATCCCCTAGTTCAGTACTCGGCAGAACATTGGCACCGCCATTGTCGTATTGTCACCTCAACAAGTGGCATTCAGTCTCCTCAGAGGCACTCGAGAAAACTTCAGATGGTATCAAAAGCAAGAGAACAGGAAAGTTGGCCAATTTCAAAATTCGCCTCGCAATATCTATCAAGAGTGTCAATCTCTGAGACCAAGGGCTATTCCATTGACCAACTATGCCGAGAGATGTTTCTTTCCAAGACCTATCTCATCTCAATGCAGATATACAACCCCGATGAGCCTTGGAACGCGGCAATGGGAGGTACACCTTCTGATGATATCATTTATTGCCCCCCGCTTTATGCAGCATCTATGTATGGAACGCCTGGACCGGTTGAGATGTTAATTCAGGCAGGCTGTGACATTGACGAGACGGGAGGTAGACAAGGGTCGGCTCTGTCAGTTGCATGCTGGTATGGTTGGGATGACATTATCATCCGGCTTCTTGACCATGGCGCAGCTATAAATATAGAGACAACTGGTCTGTATGGCAATGCCTTGCAGACTGCGGCAGTTTCTGGCCAGAACAAAATTGTCTTACTCCTGGTAGAAGCTGGAGCCAATGTCATGCAGTCTGGGGGGTTTTACGGGTTTCCACTCCAAGGGGCAGCTTTTGAGCGGCACCTTGATACTGTCGAATTGCTGCTTCGCCTGGGAGCCCGTGTAAACGAAATTGGCGGACACTATCAATCTGCTCTCCATGCAGCTGCATTTCGCGGCGATGCTGATATTGCCGAATGTCTTCTTAATGCTGAAGCTGACCCAAACGGCCCAGAAGGACGTTATGGCTCACCATTTGGTATGGCTGCTTCACAAAACCATGTTGCGGTCCTTAATCTTTTAGCTCGTCGTGGGGCAGATATCAACAGAAAAGGGGGAAAATATGATACTCCGCTGCAGAGTGCAGTGGCTCATGGTCATGAGGAGGCTGTACTGTGCCTCATTGAGCTTGGTGCAGATGTCAACGCTCGAGGAGGATGGTATGGCGGAGTGCTGGAGGCAGCGAAAGAATCTAGCCGGAGCACTTTCAACATTTTGGAACTTATTCGTCAGTATATAGACAGTTCAAAGACGTCTGATGAATCTCAGAGTAGTAGCCGATGAGGATCAGGTCATACAAATACTTTATGCCACAGTATTTGATAAACTTATGAAAAGATCAGCCCATATCCACTGTATTATTAACTGCTTCATTAGCAAAATATTGGCTGAGTACAGCCTCTACCTAGGATTTTCAGATTTATTTTCCTCGAATTTTTTCTCCAATCCTAATATATGATCTCTTGTCTTTCCCTTTCATACGCAGATTCCAAAGCCTCAATGCGCTCATGACAACGGTGAGAGTGCAACGTTCCCCCAACAAACCAGATTCCAGACTATTCATCAGCTGCAGTGTGAATACCGGCTGAGGCAGTTTCCGCAAATCAAGTCTACCTGCAATAGACAAGCGCACCCATGACAGCTTGGCAACGGTCTCTCCACCTGAAGGAATCTTTCGAGAGGCACCAGGGCATCTCACTAGTGTCCACGCAACCTCTTTGTCGCCATCCTCGCCAATCCTCCTCCACTCAAATTTCTCCCTCTTCATATTCCTTCCAGCTTCAATGCAAAACTGAAATGCGACGCCATTTTCTCCCATAGTCTTTCCGACCATCGTTTCCGTCTCTGTTACATCTCTTGATGCCTGTATCCTGTCGTTTTTGGGAAGTGGTGGTAGCAGAATGTTACTCTCATTGCTGAAAGGGTTAACCTTTTGTTCAAAAACGGTGATATCACCAGCAGCAGCTAAAATTGGCTCTTTGCGGCTAACTCCATTATGCAAGATGAAACCACCCCTTGCACCAAGTGGCTTCGCGTTCGAATAGCCGAAAAGATGGAAATCTGCCAAATATAAG
Organism: Trichoderma oligosporum; assembly: GCA_015266385.1. NCBI lineage: Eukaryota > Fungi > Ascomycota > Sordariomycetes > Hypocreales > Hypocreaceae > Trichoderma > Trichoderma oligosporum. Next base: position 117,219 of record JACBYL010000117.1, on the reverse strand, counting down.
ATCTCATCCGAACTCGCGTCACATATTGTGAAAGATCTCGACAACCCAGCTTTTATAGTCATTATTGTTGGGAATCGACGATAGTAAAGTAAAGACTCTGCGTGTGCTGGTGGCGGCCGGTAATCTTTGTCTCGGTAAGGAGGTGGTAGACTGGGTTCATATTCCAAAACCTCCTGAGTAATGATAGTATCTTCCGTTCCACCCTGAGCCATAGCGTCACTAATCGAGCAGACTTGAGAATAAGAAAAGTCTGTTACGAATACGACGGTATCAATAAAATAGCTGTCAGGTAAAGGTTTGAAGTTAGGCTAGATCGATTATTGTGATTCTGGAATGACAAACCCACGTGGTTTTGCGTTAAGAAAAACGTTGAAACTGAGATGTTATTTTACCGTTGTTGGCTCTTCATTATTGGTCAGAGCACAGCGAGAATGGAGTACTCTATATACTGTATTATATTTTCTAGTCACCGGTATCATGAGGTCGCCAAATGGCCCGTGTAATATGAATAGTTGCCGCCGCATTTCACGCAAGTACGAATGTATAGCCACAAACAAACACACAAGTGGGCCAGCGGCATCTCTTTTCCGGGCCTGAGGATATTTTCTCATTGAGAAAAACAATTTTGATCTCATAAATGCTGACAACAATACTATTCGTTAAGCATAAGAACAAAGGTGCCTACACCTTACCACTTAGAAGCGATATGTACGAGGCAACATTAGTCAAGTTCAACTTAGTCCCCCTTTTTAGTCTCAAGGGCATAAAGAGCTGCTGACAACGGGAGCGCGCATTCAAGGTAATATAATGTGAAAAGAATGGAATATCCCCTATTCTAATGAGCTATATTCTACGTCTAGCATCAAAGGGTATCTCCACCCAGGTGCTAAGCAGAAGAAGGCCACTAGAACCCAAGCATAGCCGATCACTCGCGTGAATCTCCAATCCAGCTTGATTGTCTGCCCCACAGTCCGTTTTCCGACGGTCTCTAACAAACAGAGAACATAGTTGGAGAGAAAGAATCGCAATTCTGGCGTAACGTTTGCTCTATTGAACACAACCCAATTTGTGACAATGTGACAAACTGCAGACAGTAGGAAGATCCAGAATGCCCTCGGAGCTTTGTGAATGAAGTCATGCCGCTGGCTCTGCGACGTCACCACATTTAAGAGAAATGACGGTATGAAAGGCTCATATAGTTTGATATGAATGTGTTGCTAGAACCTACCCCAAAAAACGTGAAGTGAGTATGCATCGACAGGGTTTCCAAACAGAGGTGGCCATTCATCCGGCTCAGAAAAGACACGATGAAGATGGCCAGTAGGTCGTGAGCGCCTGCGAGGACTGTGTATGAACTCCAGATTCAGTTCACGGAAATTATTGCGCCAAGATACAGATCTCAACTTCTTATTCGAGGTAGGATGCTTTGATCAGAAAGGGTGAAATCCGAAATACTGACATTAAGCCCACGCATGGCATGCACGGTCAGTTCGGTGAATAGACAATACATTAACCACAGTATCACAACATTATAGATCTGTCGCATAGCAAAGGACATTCGGCTGCCATTTGTATTACTGCCGTCGGTAAGTGTCAGCTGGCGAATGTTGCTCCATACTCGAAAGAGGGCTCGCAGCCGTCTGATGAAAAGTATAAACCCTAGCCGTAAAACTGTATTATGAATGTAGAGGACTGATAAAGTATGAATAGTACTATATATAATAAATGGGGCTAAGATATCGCTGTGAGCAATGCGTCTCATATCATATATACGAGAGAGAGAGGTGTTATCATGCTTAAGACGTGTAAACCACTGCTTGCCTAGATAATACTAGGGAAACACAGCGAAAAGGCTTATTTATATTCCTATTTTAGCACCATAGTACCATTTTTTAAGATGATAGAGCATCACGTTTCATTCAGACTATACTGAAAGCGACTTCTCTTGATGCTGCTCTTTTTATAATTTGGATCTATAGAAAAGCCAAGTAGAAGATACAGGCAGCCCATAATCCTTGTTAATACTCCGGCCAAGTAAGATCTTCAAAGCTTTCTCGCAACCAGCCACAGCCTCATCAGCAGAGAGCTTTTTACACCGATATAGCGGCCATATTGATCGCTCAGAAGCACTCATTTTATCCCAGATGATATCCGTCTTGGTCTCATCAAAACTGAATGAGCAACCCAATATCATGAACAATCTGGCTTGTTTGCAGAGCCTGTTCGATTTCCAATGATCATTGCACCAAATAAGTTTTGGACGACCCCACCAAAATCTCCGAACCTTGGCTGCTGCGTTAAACAAATCTTCGAAATAGTGTTGACTAACGCTACTACCGACAGCGTGAACACAGCCGTTGGATTTGAAAGCGATATGAGCCATCAAACGGTTGACAACTACATCCACTGGCACCTCATTCATAGTTGACGCTGATGGGTTTAGCAAGTTTGATGAGAAGTTCATTTTCAGGGGAGGATTAGCAATTAATGCGGCTATTACTGTAGTTGGTGGGCTTGAACCGGGAATTTCATAAAAAGGATAGGGCTTGGACTCTGCCGGACCTATAGCGGAAGGCCGAAAGATGAGCAGCAACTTGCTAAGATGATTCTCTTCAAATAAATCCACAAGAAGTCGTTCTGTCAGATGCTTTGCATAACTATACGGATATGGGTAGCTGACGAATTCGTATTCTGGAGTTGATCCATATGCCTTTAGGTCAGATAATTCCATTGACGCAGATGTAGTAAGACCACTCCGAATGCAATTTATATCTTCTGTGATAACAGCATCACTGCCAGTAAGACTTTCATTACCTGTCTTTCGAAGGAAGGTACTAGCGTATGCTGAAGAAATATAGACGAAGACAGTCAATTTCTCACAACCAAGGGCCATTTTGGCAAGCATTAGAGATGGATAGATGATTTCTGAGGCGATATTTGCTAATGATTTGCGGAGATTGATTGTAGAGGCGCCATGTATGAATAGAGAGACGTTCTTGTGAATCACAGCTACTTGATCTGTGGTGAGACCACAGTCAGGAAGGGTGATGTCGCCGTCCCAAATGATTAGTTTACCAGAGAGCTGAAGTTTCTGAACTATATCTAGAGGCAAGTGGCTGCCCCATAGATCCCAAAGCCGTCTATAATCAGATAATTTAGCATATACAACTCAAGGTAGTTAGATTTCGACTTTTACCTTTCACCCCCTCTAACAGCGGCATATACGCAAGCTACTGGGGTTTCAAGCAGTAGCCTACTCAGGTAGGCGGTTCCTAACATTCCAGTTGCCCCTGTGAAGAAAACATGGTGGTCTTGGTAAAAGCGTTTGATAGTGTCGTGTCTGATCTCTGACATGACTAATAAACAAGGCTATTCTTTCGCTTTCTTTTGCCTGTTGGACTAGTTGTAGTTTGTCTCTGTTTGTTATAAACTAAAAGAAATTAGGAGCCAGAAAGGATTTTATAGCCATGAGAATTAATACCTATATACTAAGAGAGAAAAAGACTAGCTGTCATAAAGCTCTATGCGGTGTTACGGCTGAAATGATTATAGCAAGCCGAAGGACGCCACGATATCGGATTCTGGCCAATCTCGTCCCCCTATTAATCTTGCTGGCTAAGGCTGGTATTTCGCCACATCATATAAGATGGATGAGACACGGCAGTGTCGGAACGTGATAAGGGTGAAAAGAGTAGGCTGTAACACAAACACAACAATATTTACGAAATAAATAAAGCGGCTAGTGGTTTTTGTGTAATGTAGGAGAAAGTAGAGGCCGTATTTGCTTCGTTCTTGATATGTAACTATCTAGAAGTTTCAAACAATAAACGACAACGAAAGGGGGGACTTCTAAGTTTCTCTTAAGAAGGTCACGTGGGTGTGAGCATGATGGAACAGTTATTACGGTGGCTGTAGGAACATGTAAGATTGAGGCAGATACGCGTGTATCCTGAGAGAAAGCAGTAGATGTCAACAGATACTACACAGGTACTCCATATATGATCTTGAATCAAGCACATCTTTGAATACCACTATATCGCTTCTATTCCTCTATTCTTTTTCAAATCACATTGCGACCCTCGTGGCTAATTTCGGGGTACTCAGAATGTCTCAGTTTGCTGGTGACTCATCGCCAATAATCATTACCCTCAGCCAACCATAGTGATCAGCAATAATATCGATCCTGAGGCATCGGGGAGCGTGTTATCCATGCTATTGGCGAAGGGGGGGCTGGTTAATTGGAATAAATTCCAATTTGCGATCTTTCAGCCCACCATTATATTCTCGCAAATAGGATTTGACGCAATGTTTCTCAAATCACCCGGATGTTCCTCGAATCACCCGATTGTGTCTCAAATCCAGATCCAGTGCCTGAAAAGTATTCAATTCTTATTTAATCACCAGAACGCCTCGAGATCAGTGGTGAGATATGAGGATGTAGATATAATATAAGAAGTCTGCCAGGCAATGGAGCTATCAACTTACGAGGGCTTTATTTATTGTCTCCTTTCACAGCTACATAAGTGGACATGGGATATATATACCATTATCCAAAGCCATATCCAACAACTCAGCGAAATACTAAGTCACTAAGACAAATATTCACTAGTTAGTCACTGTACAATTTTCATCGTTAAGGTAGGAAAATATTAAATGCCGTCTCCTTGGAAATAGACAAAGAGACTTCTATTGATATTAAAAATAACTACCCATAGACTGTATTGGTACTGGACGCTATAAATGACTGCAGCTCAGATACACGACAACATCTAACTACCATTTTTTGGTTTCTTGAAGAAAAGACTACTCTTCTTTGAGATATTTTTATTATGAGCTCTAAAGAATATGGCATAGAGCCTTATATTATGTCATTTGAAGAGCCTCGATCCATTCTCTAAACCGATGCTACCGACAATAGGTCTTTAGACATGCGAACCAGACTCGAATAGAATTGGGCTAGAAGTGACGCAGATGCCTATACACAAGAGCTTCTACAAATGATATTACATTTTCCAGAATCTATTATAAAAAGGCTAGTCGATTAAGTAAGTAAAATGCTAGTTGTATAGTTTAACAACCTCTATGGTATTTCAAATAATAGCCAACATTTCTTCATAGTATTTCGAATTATAGCTAACATAACAGTACAAATCAAAGAACTCATGATGGTGTATCAACCAACCTCTTGTCCCATTCCATTCCTTGAAGTCAATTTCAACTTCCTTTCCAAATAAAAAGATAATCAAGCCTCCAGCGCCCTATCAAAAACAAATGAGAAAGAATATGTTAAAGTACAACAAAATTGAAGATGAAATACAAAAAAGAAAAAAAGAAGAAAGAAAGAAGTGAGCGCTTCTAGTTTCTCTTTCCATCACTATTTACCTTACTCTCTGCTGTCATAGCACCCTGAGCGGCGTTGAGTCGACCAAACTGCCACTCAGGCAGAGTAATGCCAGTCTGCTCGTTGATCGTACTCATCAGAGGTGGAAGCATCTGGTAGACATTGCGCATCGTGTCGGTTGGATCTGAACCACTGCCTTGGCTTCCGGTATTCCAAACACTAATCTTGGGTTCCAATCCCCGGATAGCACTCGCGTTTGCTTTTGCCAATTCGACGAGAGTACCATTCTCAATCATCATGTACTGAAGAAGGCCAGCTGGACCACCAAATGCGACAGAGAGCTTGCCATATGCTTCGGCCATGGCAGTCATACCCTCGGCTTCCTTGAGCTTGCGGACAAGGTTAGCCTCCGCCTCAGTACGAATCTTGTAGGCTTCTGCATCAGCAGCTCTCTGACTAGAATCGAGGTTGGCATCAGCCGCGACACGAGTCTTGTATGCTTCTGCATCGGTCATCTTCTGGCTTGCATCTTGACCAGCCTCTGCTTTGGCTCGAGTCTTGTAGGCTTCGGTGTCAGCTACCCTCTGGGTAGCGTCTTGATTAGCCTTGGCCTGGGCAGTGATCTGGTAAGCAGCAGCGTCTGCGGCTCTCTCGCTGGCTTCTCGGTCGGCTTTGGCTCTCGCAAAAGTTTCGTAGGCAGCAGCATCGGCAGCCTGCTGTTTTGACTCGCGGATAATGGTTGCCTTGACTACATCTTGGGCACGGAGACGCTCCATTTCGGCTCCCGCACGCTTAACCTCGACCTCACGCTTGAGATCCTCATCTTTGGACTCGAGAGCACGCTTAGCAGTGACTCGAGCAATGTCTACGTCACGCGTGAGAGCTGCCTGGCGGGTGTGTAGGTGTGCTTCAGCCTGAGCTCGCTCAATATCCCGTTCGGTCTTTTGCACAGCCGTCTCGGCATTGATCTTGGCAATCTCACGGTCTTGTTCACCTTTTTTCTGAGCTTCGCCGACGTTACCGCGTAGCTGGGCTTCAGCCACATCAATACGAGCCTGGTTGGTGGCACCCTCATGAGCCTTGCGGGATAGCGACTCGAAATAGGTTGAGTTGGGTGCATCCTTGAGCTCCTTGACGTTGGAGTTGTAGATTTTGAGACCGAATTGTTGAAGTTCGCTCTGGATATTGCGGAAAATGCGCCGCTTGAAGACCTCGCGTTCGGTGAATATTTCCTCCATGGTCATCCCGGATACGAGGACACGCGTTTCACCCTCGATGATACCCTTGACGATGTTTTCGACATGATTTCTCTCTGTGGCATCGCTATTGTTGTGATTAGACCGAGCCAGCAGCATCGCATATTTGACAAGAGCATCCCCCCGGTCCTCTCGATGGCTAATCGGCTCATCGTTATCGTCGCCGCCATCGTGCGAGGCCACTTCTGCTGCGTTACCACCCTCGATATTTGCTCCACGCTGATTTACGTCTGGTCCAACTGTAAAGACAACAGGAAGCGAGAACTGGAGCTTCTCTTTGGTCATGGCCTGAAGGTCCATGGCGAAGTCATGAGGCTGGACGCTGAAGCGAGTATATCGCTGAAAAGGCCAAACCCAGGCAGCTTTGGTGATTCTAACGGTACGAATACCCATGCCAGTGACGGCAAGGTACTCGTCCGGGGCAGAGATTTTGTACGACATGATGGATATCTTAGTGATCTGATGGTGATTTGACGTTTAGTGTTTTATAACCCAGATTGACTTGGTAAGGATGGACGCTGTTCAGATATAATCAAAAAGAAGAAACAAGTGCAAGAAGAAAAAGTGAACAAGTAAAGGATATATAGAAATAATTCGAGAGATAATTCTTAATTAGTAGTCTCGTGTAAGTTACCGTTAAAGTCGCTAAGATTGTGAACAATAGCATAAGCTTCAAACTCAGAAATTTGATAAAATCAAGCGGCCTTTTATACTGGGAAAAGCCTGAATAGGCTCAATAACCAGCCTTCAACTTTTATCCTCTCCTTTTACGCCTCGCATCATTGGACTATAAAACAAGGCTGCCTAGTCAGACAGCTCGGTCACTCAGAAGTGCAAAAACTGCGACACTTGGCGGTGGCGCAGCCATCAAGGCATTCTAGAAGCTTTCCTGAGACATGTTACTAGAGCACAAAGTAGGGCGGGACTTGCATTGGATCAATTGATTTGGTCCAATTTCGTCAAATGCCGGGACCGGGCTTTCAGCCGCAGGATCTAGTGAGTTTGGCGTAGGCGGATTTGTCCTGGAAAGGATCAGCTTAAATGGTCATTTGACCGCTACTTGTGAGGCATAAACAATTACTGTCATCATCGTTTTCTGTATAGAGTTTGATCCTCACTAGCTGTGCAGTCTGAATTGTGTTTGCAAGCTCAGAATACTGGTCAAGTTTGTTGGATTGGATAATATGGTAGGTATCGCGAGGCATTTATACAGCGAAGATGTGACAAACAATATATAATTACTTAGAGCAGCTCCAATGGCAGCATAATATTTTGGATCTTGTTTAATGCAGTCTTCGATTTATAAACTCCAAAATAAAAATAGCTTCTTCACATTATCTCTTTGATTAATATCCAACAAATACTCTGCAATTACTATACTAGATATTGACAATACACCACTGAACTGCTTCGTGATAAAGATATATATATTCATTGTATCCGTGGATCTCCTTTTTCTCAGCATTATCCATTACCAGTATGCAACCAAATACATGCACAAATCGCCCATCTCCACTGGCAATATGCGAATCGTCAGCCGCAGCTGAAATCTAACAATAAAAAAGCATTACCAGTAGGAAAACGCCACAACAAACAAATCCCTAGATCTGGTGATTCCTGGCTTTCTATTTTGAAATCGCCTGAGCTATGGCTATCCCGTCTCTTTTCTACTCCCAAAAAATCTGCCTTGATTGATAGTACAAGATGATTTTTCATTTTAGAGTGGCATTAGAGGCGTTTTTAAAATTACCTCATTATTCCCCAGTAACCAAGCAGTTCAACCGCCTCATCTGATAAACCAGAATTACATTGTTACAATATTCTCCCGGCATCCTACCTGGTCCCAGAACCAGTGGATCATATACGGCACTATTTTCGTAGCCTAGAAAAAGTCCGGAAATACATCTTCTGGAAGGTAAAAGCCTGGGCTTAGCAGTTGATCAATATCTGTAAATTGTGGCGATGCATTGAGCCATGGGTTAGCCGGCTGCTCGTTCATCATCATAGCGGGCTCTGGTGTCAGAAGCATTGTAATATCATTTGGCTGGGGTTGTTGCGCTTGCTGTTGTGGTTGTAATTGGACAAGAGCTTGGTTACTACTACTATTACTGCTACCACTAAGAGCAGCTCGATCAGATCCATGATCCAAGGTCTTGTCAGATCTTGGCTGTTTAGAATTCGATTTTCCAAGTATAGACTGAGCCCGCTCAAATAATCGATACATTACATCGGCGCTCCAGTATGTTTCTCTCAGATTTGAGAGAACGAACATGTGAAGTTGAAGCTTGTTCTCTGCAAGCCCACGGGTTAATGAGTTGGCGGATTTGCAGTCATAAAGGTGAATCTGCATGGCAGGAATCATTGCCGTAATTCTATGGATTAAGAACGATTATCATTGCAGATTTCTAAAGATTTTGCAGAAATAAGGGCCTATACATCATTGGTTTCAGGTATCATATGGCGTCAAGCTCGATAAGACTCTGTAGCAACCCATTGGTGCTCGATGCAGCATCACGAGCTCGGCGTGCAACTGTTTTCTGCCAGAGGGAGTGTGCTCCCAAAGGAAGGCATGTAAAGCGGTTCAATACATATGGTCGGTAAAGGATTGCAACCATCGCCCTATTCATAGATTAGCTAATGCTGGCAGTAATGGTATTTATTATAGGAGAGTACAACCTGATATAGTAACTCAATCTGATATGCATGAATACTCAGACTCTCACTAGAACTGTCAGAAATATAACTATTATGTGCTATAACCTGTAGCTCTTGCGCATATTTGTCAATCTCCGTTATACTCGGCACGTGGCCATTCACACGGTAGCGAACTCTTAGGATGCCTATAGCACATTCTAGTTCGTCTAAGATATCCTCCACAACTGGCATAGGAGTGTCGCAATATTCACTATGAATACGCATCGGGCGTCCCCTGGCCAATGAAACCCATCGGTCTCTGACGATAGATGCACACCAAATGCGACGTATTAGCGACTCTCGTGTTGGCCAAGATTGCTGAACGCGGCTGGTTAAGCGAGGAGATCGATGGAGACCAATATTCTGAGACAGAGAAATAGCAATCCCTATCCAATACCACGTTCCGGCATGATCCTGCAGGTCAGTGTACCAGAATCCTAGCAGAATGACTGATTGGATTAACACCAGCTTGTCTGTCCCTCGGTCGACATCATAAAGACACTATTCAATGGTGGTTGAGAATCCAACCATGTCAATGCTCACAATCTATTTACTTTAGCGCGCTCATACATAGCAGTCTTCATGGCCTTTCTGGAGGAGAATCCAGCCTTTTTCGGGACATCCGCATCCACAAACTAATAAATCCATTGCGTTAAATAAGCATGTGCAAATGCGAGAATAAAGGACTGAATATAATGAGAGGATGGACTCACATTTGCGGCCACTAGAAGCATGCTCCAATATAGCAGCAAGCTGATATTCCGAGAGCCATTGTTGCAAGATTCGTTAAGGAAAGCAGGCGCATCAACTACTGGTAGGAAGAATCGAATATGCTGGAAATAGCAGCGGATTAACTCGTCGCACAAGAAGACGCCCTGAAGGCGCATGTATTCCGCTTCATGCGGCTTATGAGATGAGGTAGTATTTCCGCTTAGAGGGAAATACGATCGAGCTTCTTCGGGGGTTTCAGGATGACAGAGATCATATACAGAGTGCCGTGGCCTTCGCCTATCACCTACGCAAGCGTAAGAAGTTTTATCTCTTTCCTCTCTCACTTATATATCAGGACTTGCTGGAAAAGAACTAAACAATGTATATAAAAGAGCCGTCTTCAGGTGGAATAGCTTTTATTACAGGAGCACCAACGGTAGATCGATTGTGATCATCCTCGATACTCATAACATTGTTCCTCGGCGATGATCTTGTTGTCGAGCTTGCGCCTCCATCATCATCCTCTAACAGTTCTGCGTATTGTACAGCCTTTACACACACCTTGCTCTATCAAGGCACCAAAAGTAATCTTTGGACATGGTGGCTCAGAATATGTATCATTCCGAGTGATATTCTGCACCGAGGACAGGGAATCTCGATCTTTTTTTCTACGAGGTCTGCCAACAAAACAATGGCTTACCCCATATGAAGCAGTCGACTGTCATTATTATTTCACATCCCCCAATCTCTTTGGTGCCTGAATATGAATTAGTAGTTAATGTGATGTGAGCTAGAACGGATAATTCTGCAAACGGCTTCTGAACAATGTCTAGCTTTTGTCCTACGCCAACAGTCGTTCACCATATCATCTCCACGCATCATCACCTGTTCACTCGCAATTCTCTTTTTTCTTCCTTTTCTGACAAGCTATTCCACGGATAGGCAGCATGAAGGCTTGTCGTGGAGAAGGGCGGGGGTTGTGCAAAACCTCGTATCGTGAAAGTTTACCAAACCACAGAGTCAGCCACTCGTTGTGCTTAGGCATAGGAAAACATGTAAGGATATAACATGTCTAATGCCTCTCAGCAACTAGAAAATATGGTTATTCAAATCATGCAATCATACAATCGCACATCTAATTACATAGCGACAACGGAGCCACACGATATGGAGGCTCATGAAGACACAAAGAGTGATAGAGCGGAGGAGATCGAGAAAATCGAAGACGACGCCGCCAATATGAAACCTCGCAGCGATCTATTTACTCCCGAGGAAGAAAAGAGGCTTATACGATAACTAGACTTCTAGTATGATATTTTTCACAAGTTTTTGTTTAGCCTGTCGCTCACCATAGTCAAAGGATAGTTCCTCTCATGATGGTAACTTACACGCTACAGAGTTACGATAAGGGTGTCATGAGTGCCGCCACGTAGTTCAACTTCAATACCGACCTGAAGCTGACTACTGTCGTCAGTCATGAAGCAGACAGAACTCCCATTACCAACAACCAGAAATACGCCAATGCCTCGATGGTTTTCTACATTGGGTACCTAGTTGGCACATACCCAATGATGTTTTTGTCCCAGCGCTACTCAACATCTCGCGTCGTTTCAGGAGTGACTCTTTTGTGTAGGGTTTGTTCTCATGACCACGGCTGGATGCTACAATTACGCTGGCATTATGGTTAATCGCCTTGTCCTCAGCTTCCTCGAGTCAGCCGTTGCACCCTCCTTCACTGCCTTGGTGATCTTTTGGTGGACACGAGAGGAACAGACTCTGCGGACAGGGTTTTGGTATAGCTGCGTTGGCGTTGCTACAACCATTTCGCCACTTATAAACTACGGCTTAGGCCAGATTCATGGTTCTCTTCCTTCTTGGAAACACACTAGGCTGTTCATTCAGAAAAATTCAGGGAATAGCTGTACAAAAGAGATGGTAGCAATGCTTGCTGACTGGCTAGGCGACTTATACAAGTTATAGAAATAAAGCTAGACATTTATATATTAGAACAGTACTCTTAAGAGAGAAATAAATCCATCTTTCAATACTAGCTGGTCGAGCTTGGTAGATATAAAACCTTTCAAGGACACAACTTTTTCTCCCAACTATTTACTCTTTTGTTCGTCTTTAGATGATCTTAAGATTTCAATGATAAATAAGATGATCTCTCATTAATAAAGCATCACCCCGGTCACCAAAGCATTAGAATGTAGTGTTGGCTCATTCATATATCAGAACTAAGAGCACAACGACCAAAGAGCAGACGACAAGGGCTAGATTCTCTCTCATAAAAGCTAAGAATAATTGTTTCTCGCGCTTAATGTTTCTTTAATATTTAAGAAAGTTTTCTAATATAGTGAGTGATCCTTGACTATATTTTTCTATTGTTTGTTTTGTCTTTCTATTGCATAGTATATAGGACGCATTATTATTTAAAGGCCAATATATAGAATTGGAGAATAGGTGTTAGGAGTTGATAGTAGTGGCTGAAACTGTAGACGCCCAAACGGTCCCATTATAGTGATTGATATAGAGCATTCATACGCTAAATTATAGTGATAACAGCGCATAAGCTCGCTATAAATTAGTGACTTTAAGTGATGCTAACTAATAGTTTTAAAGTACTATAAGAATACATTATCCGCCATGAGCACCTGGATAGTATCTCAAACATCAACCATTGAATCACCATTTTGATAAACCATTACTCTCATCAAATCGTTTCTCTTTTCAACCAATTCCAATCCTTTTTCTTTTCCTTTCTTCACATCTTGCAGCTCATGGTCTTATAGAAGAAAACCATTTACAAAATACCAGGGATGATGATACCACCGAGGAGACCACCCCGGCTGAGACTAAGGAGAGTTGCAAGGCCAGAAAGACCAGAAAGACCAGAAAGTCCTGCAAGGCCAGAGAGTCCTGCAAGACCGCTCGACAATCCACCGAGGCCGCTGGTCAGTCCTGAAAGACTGTTAGTCGTTCCTCCGATAGTGCTTCCCAACAGGCCTCCCAATCCTGGAATAGTCTTAGCAATGTTGCTCAAGTTCGAACCAGCTGAACCAATCGCACCAGAAGCAGTGCCAGCCGCAGTGCCAGCAGCCGTGCCAGCAGCCGTGCCAGCAGCGCCTCCTAGGGCACCGGTAATAGAGTCAAGAGTGCTAGCAAGGTTGCCGATGGAAGTGCCAGTGCCAGTGCCAGTGCCGGTGGTGGTGGCGCTGGTATCATTCGCGGCTCTCTTGACGTTGATGCTGGGGTTTTCATTGAGAGCATTCATGAACATCTCCATAGCCTGCATCTCCTCTTCGCTCAGGCCAAGGGCTTGCTTGTTCTCGTAGAGGGTTTTGAAGACAACCGTCTGGCGATCGTCGAGCATATCGGCGAAGCGCATGTTAGTGATTGGAGCAGCCTCCGCCCCCATATCAGCGTTCATGTCAGTCGACATATCGGCATTGGTGGTAGGCGCAGCGATGGCGCTACCGGCGAGGAGGGTGACAATAGTGGCGAACTTCATTTTGAGATGTGAATTTCTTTAAATGGTGAATAATTGTGGTATAGTGTATTCTTGTTCTTAAAGGAGCGTTGTATTCTGACCTGGATTTAAATAACGGTGGCCGCTGGAAACTCGTCATCTTTATACCCATGTAGATATCATAGATATGACTATCGAGACACTCGATCTATGATGTTGTTCAAGAGGTATGCATTGCCGCCCACTTTCCTTCGTTCCCCTTTTTCGTTGTGAATTGCTTGTAAGTTACTATCAAAACTTAGCTTAAGAATGCATCAGTCTGTAAGTGAACCTCCGGAATGATGTTGCAAAAAGGCTAGATTCTTTTGGACAACCAGTATTCATCTCTCCTATGTGAATAATCATATGTTGTTGGTACTGGTATTCGTCAATCGCGTTCCACATCCCTTAATATCAGCCACAAGATCTTCAGGCAAACCTCGGAGACACATAGGGTAAGATTCATTCTACCAAGGTAAAGATTCCAACGAGTAACACCACCACCTCCCTTTAGTTAATCATATAGGGAGTACTTTCTACCTCCCTTGATACATCTTCAGTAAGACACTGACTCAAAACATCAACCTAACAATCCTCGTCATGAGAGTCGTTAAAGTTAGCAAGGCTAATAAGAAAAAGTGCAAGTTACCACGGCTCTTTGAATAGTTAGCCTCGTCTTATACTAAACAGGTGAGTCCTTGGATATATGCAATCAATTTTTTGAATAGCTTTTATAATATGTGATGTTTCACAGCTGGGCCTCTACTACTCCAGTAATTTAGACTCAGTTTATCAACCGTGTTCAACATTCCATCTCAAATAACATTTGGTCTGTGTAATTAGGGAGAAAAAGCTAAATTCCAACATCCGAGACTTTGTGTCGTAGATTCAGTCTCACATTAACATTAATAAAGAATAAGAAAAGCCGTTACTGTTTCACTCCACTCGCCCAAGTTACTTACAACATATCTCTTCTGAAGCAAATGCTGTCCCAATTCCGCTTAGAAGTAAACAGATGACCAAATCCGGCTAAATAATACTTTGCATTTGACAAATTATTTATATATCCATCTATCTTACATTCGTCTATCTCATATTGACCTAGATTATCTTCATAGGTAGTTAGAAACAAGTATCGCTTCGTCGCATGCATTGAAGTAGTATCTTCATGTTCAATCATATGACCATATCGAGATATTTCGTACAGGTACAGGTATATACATACATACATACATATACACGCATATAAATATATATAGGGTAGATAAACTCTTATCACATGGGCTGGAATATGTGGCATTCCGTAGATATGCTCATCCCTTCATCACTTAGCCAAAACGAATCCCTGAATTGGCACTCCATGTTCCCCCTTGCCCCTGAGACCCTCCCGTTGGCGGCCCTCCAAATTTAATGCCCATGGAGGGATTCCACGTTCCAGGCATCGGATTTGTTTGAGCCGGCGCGGGCTGCGGTTGTTGAACTGGCCCCCCTCCCCAAGATTGTATCGAAACTTCCGCAGGACTCTGGACTGCTGGCGTGGGAAATAAAGATTGCTGTTGCTGTGGTTGCTGGTAATGATGAGGTTGATGCTGCGGCTGCGGCTGCGGCTGCGGCTGCTGGTAGTGTTGAGGTTGAGGTTGAGGTTGAGGTTGAGGTTGAGGTTGAAGCTGAGGCTGCACCTGTGGTTGTGGAAGCTGATATTGCTGCTGATATGACTGTTGACGCTGAAGCTGCGGTGCTGATTGATGAACCGCAGACTGTGATGGGTATCTTGCTGGAGGACTCTGGACTGGAGGCTGATTGGCGATACTAAGATTGGATAGCGGCGGCATGTTCAACTCCCTAGAACCAGGATGTTGTTAGTTTGCAAAATGCTACTGCGCTGTGTTTCAGTCTAACTTACTCTTCCAAGTTCCTCGCCTCTATCCGCCGCTCTGTTGCCCACGCTTTGACGGCGTCTCGGAAACCTTGAGCCACAATTTTGTTCAAATCATTGTAGAATTTCCTACCCACTTCCAAATTATTCACAATTTCCTTGTACTTGAAGTACGCGCCGTTCAACTTCTGTAATACTTGTTCTCGCTCATGGTGGCCTTTGTCGCCAGTCTGGCGCTTTTGGGATTCAAATTCCCTATTTGAGCGCTCTAACAAGGTGAGAAGCTTCTCTTGATCTTGTGCTTCCTTCTCAACAGCATCAAGCTCAGGTTCGTATAGCTTGTCCAGTCGCTTCTCAAAAAATTCTTCAAAATGAACCGTCTGCAGGGGTGTCGTGGTATAGGTTCGTTCCAAACGAGCAGCTTCTTTGAGAATATCAGGTTTAATATCGTCGCGCCGCGCCGCCTCCCTCAAGCTGTCGACCTTCTTCCTCCTCCTGCTCTCTAGTCGCAAGATATCATTATACACGCTGCGCAATCGCCCAACTGATGACTTCAAATCGGTCGATGTTTCAACAGGCGTACTCGTAGGCACGTAGTTCATCAAAGATTGGTTCGACCCCGTGAGAATTTGCAACAATTCTTTATTCGCCGCAAATTTCTCCCGTACAACGTCATCGCTACTTATACTGCTCTGAAAATAACCCTCGATATCATTTGCCGTCCCCCATAGCTTGGAGCCACCAGGGTCGGTTTGGCTCTCTGGTCGCGCCCATCTGCTGGTTCCGTATTTTCTCCGCAGCTGCTCATCCTCGTCCCTCTCAGCCGCCAACGCAGCTTTGCCTTCTTCAAATATCATCAAGTCGTTGGACCGCAGCTTGTCAATATCGGCAAAGCTCCGCTGAATTTTATTGATGGCATCAGATTGCCGAAGTTCCTCAGCATGTTGAATCAAGCTCGGTGGAAGACCAAGAGGTTTTTCCAAAGCTTGCAATGAGCCGGGCAAACCAATAGAGCTGAGAAGTGTATGGATTTTCTCCGTCAGAGTTTCCAACTCCTGGATGATATTTTGGTTGACCATTCGATCTCTGCGCTCTTCGTAGATGGATATGGCCACATGAACTGAAAAAGGCACCAGCTTCGTAAAAAGCGCTGGCCCGAGTTCAGCATGGTCACCTAGATAGTCAAGAGGATTGGCCACCTGAGGAGGAACTCTAGCAATAGCCATACTAGCTCTCTCTAGAATCTTCAATTCTGCCTTTGGAGGGACAGGGTCTTTTTTTTGGGGGGGGGGGGGGGGGTGTTTGTTGGTTGGGGGGGGATTTTGTTAGTACGCAAGCATCCTCTTGGCTAAGGGGGTAATTAGAGCGAACATACTTAGAAAGATTATGTCATTGTCCTTTTCAGCTCTCTTCAGGTCCTCTTCCAACTTCCTTTTCAACGCCTGAAGATCCTCCACAACTGTCTTGTTTAGAGATGCACCCCGAGCTTCTTTAATACCATCATTTGCGCAAATTACTGCATCTTTCAAACGCGCAATCTCTTCTCCATATCTTCTTTTTTCTAGACAATCACACGCGGCGCGGTACTGGGCGGCCGCCGCGAAGTGGTGATGCTTTGCATTCATATGGTGTATCCATACGCCACTAATAGCCTCACTGCTGACCGCTGCCTCTGCGGCCAGATTGTACAAGTCAGAGACCCTCGCAGCCAATTTTGCAATTGAAGCATCCTTATAGCCGTCCATAACAGCTTTTTGCCAGAAGCACTCTTGGCTCTGTGCGAGAAAGAGTTGTGTTAGCGATTCGAGGGTAGTATTATCCATGTCGTCCGGTGGATTTGTCATGCGCAGTTCGGGAAGCACGGATTTCTGAATGTGGGAGAGTACGCCAGCCGCCAGAGAGAAATAATTAGCCGCAGATTTTAGGCCTTCGGTATCTCCTCGAGGCGTATTAAGCGCAAGCTGAGCATACAATGCGGCAAGGTTGTAGAGAACATTCATGAGCTCGTATTTCAAGTTGTTGCGTGCTATCGGTCGCTCTGTGTGGTAACCGAGTGCCGGATACCATGTAAACTCGGCGCCAATCTAACGATTCAAGATTAGCCGTTGATTTTTCCTTGTCTTTGTCCTTGTCCTTGTCTTTCTTTTCATTCATCTCTTCTACTACATTCCGTCTAAAGCCCCCCCCCCCCCCAAAAAAAAAAAAAAAAAAAAAGAGGACGAGAAAACGCACGTCGATTGGAAACTTTCCACCAATCCAAGCAAGCTGTCCGGCATAGACCTGAAGCTTCTTAATCCCACTAAGATGTGGCTCTCGCACATTGATAGCATCTCGGCGCAACGCATCGATAGTCTCGAGGTCATATTGAAACATGTCCGGGTGCTGGTCATATTTGGTGTTTATGTACTGTCGAATAGTCGAGGAGAGAGAAATTTGAAGGGATCGACGGAATGGTATGGAAAGAATGTTACTGGATGACCTGCATTTGCGCCTCAGCAATTAGAATCTTCAGAAATAAAACTTGAAATAAATGTCACATTATCACATAGAGGTGGTAGAGGTTCCATACGAAGAAGACATGGTTGGCGCTGTGCCGTCTCAAAGACGGGCTTTTTTGGGATCTTTCAAGGATGCTAAGATCGTTGTAAGAGTTAGTAAAGGGCTGCTATCAATGACATAAGGCATAAGGCTATTGTTTTGCTGGTTGGCGGCGGGGCATATGGCTTACTTACTCCGTATGAGGGGCATTGATGACTCAGCAAGATTAGAGGATCTCCTATTTATTGCAATAAGAACTCTAAGCCAGTCGTGGAAGTAAACTTGATACATGTTATTTAATAGATATCTATATTCTCTTGCAAATGATTTACAAGGAATTAATGAATCCTTAGAGACTCCTTGGATTTACTTTGGGAGCAGCAGTACGAAGTAGGTAGGCGAACTAATTAAAATCAGCTAATAAACAATACACACTACTGCTGCTTCATACCCTAGAGCATCTCCATGGTTCGCAGATATGAAATTGCATAATAGCATAAATCAATAAAATTCTTTGCATTTGGAGGATTTTTTTTTATTATGATGTGTTCTTTTTATATTTTCCTTTTCATAAAAGGATTGTCTACCGTGGTTAATTTACCACCTCTAGTTCTCCCATCATTTTGCTCCAGTCATGTACCTTGCAGATCTACAAGACATCTTCCATCATATAATTCAAAGTGATGCGGCGCTGCACTAGGCCGTCACCAAAGCCAACAAAAAGTCTACATGCATGACCAACGTCCCAGCCGATGCTCCTAAATGAAGAAAGAAAAAGAAGAAAGGGGGAAACGGGAGACGGAGAAATGCGGAAATGGGGAACCCCCAAAAGAACGGGAAAAAATAAGACGACACACTTTCTCAAAGCCATTTCCCGTGATAAAAGGGTAATCTTTGAGTGGTCACCAAACATGACTGTTCTAGTCCCATGACTATAACAGTAAATCCCACCTTTACCGTATAATGTTAGATAAATGATATCCAGCCGATTTCCGAAACGCCAAAGAGAAGAATAGTCAAAGGTAAAGCGGTTGCATCCGATATCACACACAGTTCGATAATTAGCTTTTCATAGTTCAAGTGGTGGAAAAAGTATGCCTTCCCACTTGTTCCCACTGGTTCCAACCGACCGCTTTTCTTTGCTGTATCACACAGCTTGTAATAAATGGTATAATATTATGGTGTATATGCGTGCTGCGTCTGCCGCCAAATAGATACAGCCATGTCGTATCAGTCAGTAGCACAGCTAACCAGGGTGTAGCAATCATTGCATGGTAACATCCGGAGGAAAACAATGTCTCAAGCCGTGCAGTGCCACCTCATATCGGACTCGAGAGGGTATCGAGGTAACGCCAGCCGAGGGCGACATGTTCTACAGCATGAGTCTTGTCTCCTTATGAAGGAATCCAAACAAGTTCGATGATGCCGTCGACATTGCTCATCGGCTGTTTGTCGGCGAGGACCCATCTTTCGTCGTCCTTCTTGCGCGTGTATGTTTGCAAGACAGAGCCGTCCGATTGGACCTCGGATTCTTGGAGTTCCCAAGAAATCTTGCGGCCCGTCTTTAGAAGCGATTGTCTCCGTGGACCGAACATGAAGTCAAAGTTCCAGCCCTTGTTCTCCGGCGCAGCATAAAGCGTAGCTTCCATTTGGTTAGTATCAAATGTGATACCCTGTGGGTAGTGGGCTATAGAGTAGCCCGAGATGATAAAGTCGTCTGTAGTTTGGAAGCGCATGAGAGAGCAGTCTTCGCCACAGGCGTGGGCAATCTTGGCGTACTGGACAGGTTTAGCGGTATGCCAACCTCCGCCGCGGTAGTGATGCAGAGAAAGTGGTTTAATTCCCCATTCGTAGAAGCCGCTAGGGTGACCATAGAAATCGAGCTGCCATAGATCCCAGAGAGTGGTTAATCGCGTTTCAGTATTTTCATATATGCATTTGCGCAGGATGATGTCTCCTTGAGGGCCCCAGCCAGAATTAGATTCGAGAATCTTTGCTTGCGTAGTGCAGCTGCCAAAAAGATTGGTAATTTTTTCAGCCATGGATCGTGACAGAAAAACACCAGCACCTCCAAAGGCTTGCGAGCCATGGCGCTCAATGGCACCGACATCTTCTGACAAGGTGCCAACGTACATATCCATGGTGTGATCGAAAGATTTCATCTTTTCAATGAGGCCGTGCATACTGGGGAAGAAGGTATCGTCATCACAAGTGACGAGCCACTTTTTATTAGTCGACTCGGGATGGGTGTAGAGAGTTGGCACAAGCGTCAAGTAGCGGACAGCCATCTCAACGGACGAGTCAGAGTGGTAGACGTCGACATCGATACCCACGTCACCCAGCATATTAGCCACCTCTTGAAGTTGTTCGTCAGTGGCGTCGAGGAGCATGAGAAGTAGCTTGCCGCCATTCGAGTTGCCGTGGTTATCAGTGAGCCAGAAAATCCACTCATTAATTGGCGTCGTGTTGGAATCCGTGAATCGCTTGTAGGTGGTGGAGACACCAAACATGAACTCGGATGCGTCGACGGTACGAGGGTAGGCAGAGGCGGGAACCTCGACCTCCAAGGGAGCTGCACAGACATCGCCTCCACCCGATTGCTTCCCAAGCTCGATAGTCCGGAAGTTATCAGGGAGTAGTTTCTGGGAAAGCTTCGTCATTCGCTTGCGCTCAAGGCCGTCTTTGCGGGTAAATCGAACGTAGCGCTTCATGTACTGGAATTTATCCTCCAGGTGATAGCGCTCTTTGACTTCGGTAAGGTGAGCTAGGTCAGCATTGCAGTTCAACGTGATGTCGGCCTTGACAGTACCAGGCTTGCTGTCTAGAGGTTGTTGACTCTTGGTATTTGGTTCAGCCCTCGCTCCAGTTTGCTCGCGGATCTTGGAGTGATAATCAATACTGTCATTGCGCAATGTGACCATTAAGATAAAGAGCACGCACAAGGCGCCCAAAATGGATCGGACAATTGGGCTCTTCATGGTTATTACTCGATGGGGGCTTGATAGTAGCTTGGCTCCCATGCTAGAAAAATTAGAGGAGCACTTTGACTGGGCAAAGCGCTCGGCAACTGTTTCTTGTTCTCGGGTATGTGAATTGTTGAGTTGAAAAGGCTTGTAATTGTAGTGAAAGTCGACACAGACAAAAAAAAAAAAGAAGGTCTGCTCTATGAAGGAGGACGGTTCAACGTCAAACTCCTGGTTGGGATGAATTTTAACTTGCAAGATCGGTTTCGTCTCTTCTTGGTAAAGCTTAACTAGTAGATATGAAGCGGGTAGAGAGAGAGACAGAATATTTGATCGATGACAGATAGTTGACAGGGGAATCGAAGATGCAAGAGAGTATCTACCTGTCGCCGGAAGAAGGGGAAGAAGAAGAAGGAAGAAGAGGAAAAAAAAAAGAGTGACACGACCAAGCTGATCCGGGGGAAACTGTACTTGAGTGAATGCCGGTATATAGCAGGAAATGCAAGCAAACACGCAAAAAGGGTGCCGCAAGGGGTCGAAGTCTACATAGGTCAACGTGACAGACTTGACAGTAGAACCTCTCGTAAGTAAAAGATGTTGAGGATGAAGAGAGAAAGAAAAGGAAGTGAAAATAGTAATATTAGATCGAGACTTAGAAAAGAAAGAAAAGAGTGTGAGAACTTGCAGAGGCTGAAGCCAGGAGCAAGAGCCAAAACAACAAATGGAATTATGGATAAGGAGGTTCCACAAACGGTCGAACAGTAACAGGGATGGAATAACATTTAAGGTAAGATTGGTGGTTGGCTGGTTGGCTGTAGCATCACAATGTGTGTGGATGACAATGATGAAAGATTTTGGTGGGGATGGCGTTTTGGATCCAGCCAAGCCAGTATTGGAGGCGCAGACTGTGCGGCCCTAAGCAAAAAGCTGATGAAACAAATTACAGGGCTCATAGGGTACATGGCCTGAGCAGCAGAAGCAAGTAGGGCAACTAGTGAAGGCCCTGAGACTATAACAAATTTAGCAGAGGATTATAGCAACATATGATAGAGAAATAAGTAGATGTACATGAATGACTGAGGCTATTTGCGTACTCCGTATAGGATTATCTTCCAATACTGTATTTTCTTATCCTTCAACTAAAAAGCGGGCTCACCGCCCAAGTCACCTTAGTAAAAGTACCTATTTCCTGGTGTATTAATCAATTACAATATAATAACTCTAGGCTCTATAGAGAAACCACCCTGATTTAAGAACCTTACTCTGTATATTAATTTTGTTTTCTAATTTAATATTTAAGTTAGTTTTGATGACTAGCAGGGTAATGCGTCCATTCGGTCCCCTACATGGTGCTGCCTAGTACTACCAGGCACTGTTCCTTTTTAATTAAGTTACTAGCAGGTACTTGATAAAGATTGAATGCCTGAGGCTAATACCAGAAGCGATTTGCCTATTAGGTACTTTTCATGAGGTAGTACCTATTACTTGGCTTCTCCTCTCTCTCTCTATGTCTCTTCCTCTTCGTCTATCTATACTTGTCGTCCTTTGAAGCTTTTCAACACGAATGCTTATTATAGTCTTTTTTTCTGGAATCGATATTCCGGTGCGGGCTAATCTGGCGGCCTTGTCTTGGCACCCTTTGGTTGGCTGCCTGAGCCCAATGAGGCATCTGATACTTCACGATAGCGTGGCCCGCTATTTCAGTACCATGCTGGATATGCATACTAACAAGTACACGAAGCGAGATGCTCGGTATCGTTGGAGTCCAGATTGCCAAGGAGCCAAGGAATCAAGGAATCAAAGCCAAGTCCAAGCTATTCCTTTTGGTACCGGCAGTTCCCGAGCTGATGTGGTGCTACGAAGCACTCATAGTCAAGTAATTGAACTTGGTATCTATTTATTTACTTGCGCAGAAAGGATATAAAGATGAAGACGACAATGAAAGCCTTGCCCAAACTCAGTATCGACCATCGTTTTAGCGAACAACAGAGTGTGCAGAATAAGGGGCAATGGTTAGGTATTTGTCTCTCCATTTGCTTGCCAAGTGCCAGGTTCTTCGTTTTCTCCATCTATTGCAACCGTCCAATCTTTTTTTTTCTCGCCTGGATTTGCCCTTATCATCAAGCCGTGCAAGGTCACCAAGGTCCCCCCTGCATGGCTGTTGATCGTTGCTCCCCAAGGGAGATGCCCGCAAATCTATGCCAACAGCGGGACGGTTTGGACGGGGTCTCATTTCGTCTGCATCGAGAGTCTCCTGAGCTGCACTGCTACCATGAACATATTGCCTACTCGTACGGAGTACATGCACGAAGTATATAGGGTTAGTTATGAAATGTTACGGAGTTCTCCGTGCAAGTATATACCTTACAAACTCGCACGCACCTCTGGGCAGAGGCCTGTAGGGCCGAGATGAATTGACAATGGCAAAATAGCAGCGCAATATAGTATTCACATTTAGCCGAAACTGCCTCCATCCTCGGCCGCCAATAGAAAAGTTGTATGGATTACCAGATACTATTGCATTGTCTATCTACAGTGGGCAGGAGGAATTCAGCCATGCTAGAATCTCGAACTATGCAACCCCTGAGTTATTAATTGGTTCCATTATTCTTTTCACTGTCTCCATACAGTGTGTCTTTGTTATTTCTATTAGCATTCCAGTCCTTGGATCGCCGCCATCCTGTAACGCTCGAGCTGGTGCGATGCAGAACCAGAAACGGGTGCGTTTAAAAAAGCTAAGTTTTGCCTTCCTTGTCTAGCGGGGGGCCCTGCATCAGCCACGATCCACCAAAAAGACAGACTTTTCTCACCAAAAAAACGTCACCGGCGTCTAGCATTTGCCTTGTATGGTTTACGATCAGCATGAGAGCCACGCAAGCTGCTCGTTGTTGTGTTGAAGGGGGGGGGGTTTTGAGCCAAAGGGGGCTTCTATGGTGGGATAATGGCGATGACTGGAGGCTGCCACTGATTTTATCACTTAATGATTTGACCAAAATTCAAAGTGTGAATTGGACTGATGATACAAGGATTAAGCTGACATACTAAAGCCAATAGTTAGCCTGCGACGCGGAGGAACTGCAACAATTACTCCAGAGTCTGAATACTAATATTACCACTACTTATCAATACTACCTCAATACTACCTTATACAGTATTAGTGCGGAGGCGTCGTAGGGTGAGACCATTGCAGCATTGTTCCTTTCTCATCGGGCCGCTGATTGTTACCCTCTTTGTTCATTGTTTATGAAACTTATTTAAAGGAGAAGCTGGCTAGCAGTTGCATGCATGTCCAAAGTACCGTGCTGCAATAGGCGCGAAATCACGGACCACTGTGCTAATCATCAAACAAATTGCCAGGTTAGTAGGTCTACAAGCGTCATTATCCAGAAATATTGTACTGTACTTGTACAGACAAAACGTTCCTTGAAGGTTGCGAAGGACTAATTGTCCGGCTCCCGGCTTGGCTTCCTCGATTGGAACCTGGGCTCCTGGTTGACCCTTGTCATCCCTAATACAAAGTAGGAGTGGTAGCCATGATCATGCTTTTGTTGGCGTGTTCCGAAGAAGCAAATAATCAAATAGCTTCCTGCTACTATTGTGTATTACTTATGCCACATCTTTCGTCTTTGATGGCATGCAGCACTCATTATTGCTACATGCACGGAGTATACAAGAACAGAGCACAATGCTACTAGTACAAGTACAGGTAGTATTAAGTTACCTAGCTATGGCATTCGCGAATGAGTCTGGACCGCTGACAATATTGCATGTTTCCGCTCGAGCAGTGGAGTCAGAGCATCTCTAATGCTTTGCGTGACACACGTGCTATCACAAACTATTAGCCTAGTAACCGAGCTGTTTTGGAAACAAGCAACGTCGCATATTACATATTAATATTGCATATTGCAGAATCCTTTTGACTCGAATCTAGTCAAGACTGCCCTTCAAAGCTCATGACCACCCACCCGCCCTCTCTTTTGCAGTGAATACTAGCCGCGGCTTATTTACGATATGGAAACCGACCGCTTTGTCTTGCTATAGAGAGAAACGATATCGGTTAAAACGGCAAAAGTGACCAGGTGACTATCTGACATGATTGACTACATTAATCTAAACGAGTTGCTTATACACAGCCGTGAATGAGTTCAGAATATCAGAATTTGAGCGCCATCTTAGTCCTTCTTTCGAGTTAGGCTATATATAATGTGTGATGTATCAAGTGTGCGTCTCTAGTGGCTCAACATGGCTATCAAAATGGAGGACCCCTTCTTTCCTTCTTTTTTATTTATTTCCACCTCTTACTATTGCTTCTATTCAACGCTTATAATTCTAGTGCATTAGTAGAACCGAGGCAAAGCATGATTGAAGTCGCCATATAGCTGAGCCGTGATTTTGGAGTCGCGAATATCAGGCTGGATAATTGGGTTGTTAGTCAAGTCGCCATGCATTTGGTCAAGATTTTGCCGTATCCTCATATCATGGTTCAGCTAATCTGCAGAGAGACGGATTAGCCATTGGAGAGACGAAAGAGTTCTGATTCGAAGAATGGGCCCAAGCGCCGCGTCAACAAGAAGTATTCAACCTTGTCTAGGCAAATCATCCTATCATTTTCATTTCCCAGTAGCTGAGGTCTGGGTGGCATGCTGCCAAGCCTAACTCTTCATCGTTGTCTAATCAACATATCTAACTGTACATACCTCATCAGTGCTGGTCCTCCCTTGGCTGCTAACATTTTCAGCTGAACAAAGGACCTCAATATTGACACCGAACTGTTCAGAACCAGCAGAATCGTCCCGCACATGCATCTGTCGTCCATCAATACATCTTTACTGGCTCGACATCTGCAACAAGTTCAGCAAACCCCTCATTTTTTGGAATACTTATGCATACTAATATAGCTTCTATCAACCTTGTGATGCATATTTTTTAAGCTTAGTTGGCTTTAAAAACAAGGATCTGGAAGTGATAGATTGAATATAAACGGCGCATCGAGAGGGTTCAGTGACTTGCAATCTTGGCACATCGCGGTGATGTTCGGCGACAGATCTAAGGCCGAGACTTCTCCGTATATTGGTTCTCAACGTAATCAAGCTGCTTTAAGAAGAGCTATAGAAAGCGCTGTAGTATTGTGATTATGGAGATACTTTTGAAGTACATTTGCACCGAATAATTATTTGTTTTTATTTTGTTAATTATGGCAAATGCCTTTGATTCGACTCATATCCAGAAAACACTTGGCGGCCGTAAGCCCTCGAACAATGACGAAGATTCGCCCCCAAGTTACGGAGATGAAGGACTGGCCACTATACTGCTCCCTCCGCCATACAACAACCAAAAACGTGACTGTCTAATTGCGAACGATGTGACTTCGACATTTGACCAGCCTTTCTCAACATCAAGAAGAAGATCTGGTACCTTGTCGAAATATTGGAAGTGGATCGCCAAAGAGATGGCTTCGTCGGCGAAAGAAGCAACGCATACAAGAAGTACACCAAGTCTTGATGGCTATGTGAATACAGAGCCTTTTCTAACTTGATTAGATCCGGATATGTGTTTTGGTACTTGTTGTCGAGGCTGAGGCTGCTTTTGATATGTTTGGGACTGCAGATCTATTGCTCTATAAGCTACCACTTCGTCGTAGATATGACCGAATATCTTATCTTATCCATTTCTTATATGTTATATCGAAGAATTGTCAGATGAACAGGTCATTTTCGAGCGAGCTCTTTCTTCTCCTTTAAGTAGCGTTCAGTATTCATTATCAGCACATAAGGGCCCTCCCTGATCTGTTGTCGGCATAGTTATATAGCTGTACACCATCGCTATGATAACAAAGCTCGTATATAATGTATGAGTGGTTGGGTCCTTCGGTTTATATGGTGCTGAGTTTTGTGCAAAGAGCGTATAACTAATCTACTTGCTGTTGAAAGCTAAGCAGATAGAGAGCGTCGTGTTTCCTACCCACCCTAACAACCTAAAGCTCCCATGTCTGCTCAACCTCATGCGCATACTTGGTAATGTCGAATGGCTCGAGTGCGTTCCATTTCGCCTCATGTTGCACTGCGTCAATGTAGTGCTTGAGCGCAAGAGCAGTCTGGTTCGCCCACTTCTCGGCACTCACGCCACCGACGCCCGTAGCCATGGGAGCCATAAGCAAGCTATGGATCTCATCTTCATATTGCCTACCTTGGCTACTCTCGCGCACTTGTCGATTATGCCTATCCACTGCGCATAACAAGCTCCACATACACTCGTAGGTAATTTCACGATCCCATTCAACATTTTGCGGAACTCGCATCGTCGGGCATAGCGCTAGGTATTTCGTCCCCCAAGTGTTTTTGGAGCTCTCGTGGAATTCTTCCGGGATACGAAGCAGCGTGCAGGTTCCTGGAGGAGCGAACCCGCGCCACTCATTGTACAGCTTTGCTTGGGCGGCTCTAGTAAGGGCCAGGTAGTCGTTCCGGGGGGAGAATGAGCGAGAAATGGCATCATCGAAGCCTCCGTCTAGTCTGCCGTATGAATTTGCGGGAGAGACGATGAGGTCAAATTGCGCTTCTACGAAAGAGAGAGCGCTGTTGTGGTATGTGATTGGAATGAATGAGAGGCCGCTCTGGTGTTGGCTGTGGGTTGCGATAGCTTCCTGTAAGGCAGTGCTATATTGCTCATGCATACATAAGGCGTGAATGTGCGGGATAGGTGCGGGATTCGGTCGAGGCAATGACATGATGAGCCTCCTTTTTTTGGTCTATAGCTTTCCTTGCCTATGAAAAGAAAGACTTTCTTCCAGAAAGATGGTGGCTGCAGGCCGTGAGCATCTTATCAATCGCAACTCATGATATTACTCTGTATAACTCCGTATATATGACACTGATTGAACATTAGATTAGCACTAGTATCATGAAGCTGGCCGCAAAGATGGCAGCCCTATCTTTGAAGCTAGAACCGGAGAGCCGACGGATATTAAGGTACCGTGACCAAAGGATTGACAGACAGGTTGGTTTCATTCATATTATGTATTATTATAGAGCAGCGATGTTCCCGCATTAAACAATGCCAAGAGGTAGTAGTAACTAGTAATAGTAGTAGTACTAGTAATACCGAAAGAGCCGAGACAGACGGATGAAAGCGGGCATCATTGCGGAGATTGGGAGAGACAATGGAGATGTCGAGAGCCAACCAACAGGGGATATTAATCGGCTTTGTGTCGAAGTGGGCAAATCCCTAATCGAGATACAGGATGACTGATAGATGCATCATCACCTACGATTGATTGATGAATTGGTAGCCCAGCGAGAGGTCCAATTGGCGCCTAATAAGAAGTTCATCACTATCACCATTGTCTCACCACTCGAATTCAATCATTATCAACAAATACCAGTCTCACCCAGTCTCGTACTCATCCCCTCTCTCCCTCCCTCTCTCCCTCTCTCTCTCTTGTCTCGGGCAGAAGCAGCCTTCTATTCTCCTTCTCCACGAGCAAGAATGCCACTAGTCTCATGCCAGATACCGACACTACCAACAATATCCAATATCACCAGCTTCCTCATTCAAAACACCAAAGTCACACATCTCCCCGCATTAGCAACATCGCGCCGCATATCATCTCCTAATACTTTCTCCCACGGAACTCGCCCGTGAATTTGCAAACCTAATCTGTTGGTGATTCTCTTTCCCCTCCTCCCCGCTTCCCCGCACGCTTTTATCCAAGAAATGTGCATTCAATTGGTAAGATCGCCATGCATGTCTTGCTCCCCCCCACCTAAATGAATCTGAGTGTAACTTTGTGAGAAGCAGATGACGATAAATAAAATGGCTGGCCCAGGATAAAGGCAGGAAGGCGTCGATCGATGAGACCTTCTTCGCAGCTGTAACCCCTCTCCGCTCGTAGTTTCTCTCAGAAGAGCAGTACTGCTGTTCTCAAAGCAAAGGGACTGAAGGCGAAATTGCGTTTGTTTGAAGTTAGTTCTACAGTCAATTATTTGAGTTATAGTAGCAGAATCGTCGCAAAGAGGCATTGTTTAGTCTTCATTGAACATCATGATGTCTCCTCAAAGCGTCATTGGCGCCGCACTCGGCATCTTGGCCATATTCCCTGCCACGACATCTGCTAGCTGGCAAGCCTTCCAGCCTCAGCGCCGGACAGCATCTTCATGTCCGGATTATAGCAGCTACTCGGAGGTGCCTCACGGTCCTTACTCATCGGGGCCGTTGAAGCTGCCGTACATGCGGCCGAGCGAGGCGTGCAGAACGTTTAAGAGCCCAGCCGTTGAGGTGAGTTTCACAATATCTCCTATCGCTGATCGGATGGAAGATGTAATTTGCAGATAAAGCGACAGATCAACTAACAATGCACTTTATAGAAAGTCATCAGTGATTTGAAATCTCTGCTCAAAGATCCGGATCTTGCTCGGCTTTTTGAGAATACGTTTCCGTCAACACTGGATACGACAGTCAAGTACTTTGACCCGACGCAGAATCTGGCATTCATCATCACAGGTGTAAGTTAACTCTCTTTTAATCACTTACTCAATTATGTGATTAGGCGCTAATATATGGATATATATCAACAGGATATAACGTACGTAAATTTATTAAATTGAGGTATATGTGCCTTGAGCTGATATTGATTCTTAAGTGCACAATGGCTGCGAGATACCGGCAACCAGTTTGCTCACTTGTACAAGCTTCTACCACGGGACAAGAACCTTCAAGCTCTCGTCAAGGCAATAATCAATACAGAGGCGCGATATATTTCTCAATATCCATATTGCGGTGCGTTGAATGAAACACTCTTAGTGTCAGCCCCAGTCCTGATGGAAGCATTTTAGGTTCATTTCAGCCGCCACCGGAGAGTGGCTTGGCTCCGTCTGTGAATGTAAGCTGCCAAATGGGTATGAGATTAGCTACATGTTCTAATAACTCTTTATTTAGGATTGGGCGACGGGTGTCGTGGTGAATCCGTAAGTATATTTGGCATTATTTACAAAACTGGCCATGATACGACTAACATATGCCTTCATATTAGACCTGTTAACAACCAGACAGTGTTTGAATGCAAGGTATGAGATAACTAAAAAAGCAACGATGATTTTTGTTCCTTTCTCACATTCGTTAGTATGAACTTGATTCTCTGGCTGGCTTCCTCAAAATCACACGTTCTTACTATGCCAACACAAAGGACTCATCATTCATCAACGACAATTGTATGAAACATTCTCCTCTTATAAGCGCTATTTTCCCTACTTACTTGACATGAGTTTGCTAATACATTCGTAGGGAATGCCGCCATGAGTCAGATCCTCAGAGTTCTTTATGAACAATCTCAGAGCAGTTGGTCCAGCGACTATGAATGGATTAGCTATTTTAATTGGACTGGCACTGCGGGAGCACTTTCTCCAATGGTGCCGAATAGTGGCAACGGTGAGCCAAAGCAGGCGAATGGGTTGGTTGCATCAAGTCATAGACCTTCGGACGATCTCTGTGTATTCAGTAAGTTTCATGCTGCCAAATTCAAATACGATATTCATTGCTCAACGCTTGATACAGACTTTATTACTTCTGACAATGCCATGATGTCCGTCGAGCTCGCCAATGTTGCCAATATGCTTGCTACAATTGGTACCCAAAAGAGTCTCGCTCAGCAGCTCCGCCAATACTCCAACACCATTAAGCAAGCTATCTGGGCGAATACTCGCACCACCAATGGCATCTTTGCGTATGAAACCAACGGCATCGGAGGGCAGTACATAATGGACGACGCAAATGTACCGAGCCTTGTATCACTGCCATATCTAGGCTTTTTGTCGAGGAGTGATGCGACTTACCAAAAGACTAAAGCAGCCATGTTTTCGAGAGCTAATCCGTACTACGCGGTGGGGAAGTCGTGGAATGGTATTGGGTGAGTCTGTTTATAGATTCTTTATACTAATCTTCTTCGTATGCTTTTGACTCTAAACATCATATCACAGTGGTCCTCATGTCAACGCTACCTATCCCTGGCCCATGAGCCAAATCTCTGCCATCTTTGGCACCGATAGTGATAGCGAGATTAAGCAACGTTTAGCGATCATCCTAGAGAATACCAGCGACTTAGGGCTGATCCACGAGAGCGTTAATATTTACAACACAAGCGTATATACGCGACCGTGGTTTGCGTGGGCGAATAGCTATTTTGCAGAAATGGTTTTGGATTTGGCGGAGAGGAAGCCGAGTTTGGTTTTGAAGACTGGAAAGCCGTATAAGATTGGACAGTGATCTGTATGGGATCCAATTATACTTATGAATAAACTTATAAGATTCGTGAACCTGGCAATGACCAATCCCTTTACAGATACAATCTCACTACGACAACAGTGCCTCATACCAGCGACCAGTTAATCACTCGCCTTAAACCACCCGTAATCTCCAACATGCAATACAAAATTAATTACATATGCTATTAATAAAGAGTTTCCTTGCTTTCATGGCTAGCAATTGGGTATTTAATTCTTTGATGTATGTGAATCAGAGGTCAAAAGCTGTGTGTGACCGTGCTTTAATCTCTCAAACTGGGGAAAAAGCACGAAACTCAGTTTTAAATTGTGAGGCACCGTTGGCTCATAAGCTATATTTGCGTCGATAAGGTTTAATCATCGATATATGAAACAATAAATGGACTGTAATTATGTAGTGTCTGCTATGGAGGGAATCCATAAATACTGAGAAGGAAAACACGAAGACATCAACAGAATGGAGTTCTGAATGCTCCCACTCGTGGCTATTGATAGTTTTTATTTTCCGACGCTGGTAATGACAGAGATATTGAATGCCTTCCTTCTGAGGAGAAAGACTCGCCGGATCACCCTTCGCCAAAATAATGTACATATCCATCTGCATTATGAGAAGGAAGCTCTACTATTGCCGAGGTTGTCAGAGCAAAGGCGAAACCTTTCTTTATTTGAGGAAGCGAAATCATGCTGCGTGTGTATAGCATCCGATGATCATCGGCTTGGTCTTTCGGTGCATCTTCAAACTCGAGAGTTGGAAACTTAGCCTCTCCCTTTTCACGTGCACATTGAACCTCCCATAGTTTTCTAATATGCGCCGCCCAATCTGGGGAAATAGTCTGTTCCATATCCTGATCTTCTTCAAGTCCAGCCCAAGTTTTTCGAGACACAACAGTCACTCGAGCGTCAGCGTTTTGCTCTTTTAAATTGTCCTCAAGTTCCTGACGCTCAAGAGGTGAAAGTTGGCGTAAGGCTTTGCACCGACTTTGGTCAAAATCATAAAGATAGAGGACATGAAATCTGTCCAATCCTGTATGAGGCGTGACGAAAGCACTATATTGTTTCTTATCGTGATTCCATTCGTCAATTATCTCTCGCACAAGCACTTTATTCCCAACCAGACTGGGGAGTGTATCAGATGTTGCGCCATAGAGTGTTCGTGAGTCGGCTTTATCCGACAATATATGAAAGACCCCCTTATAGTGGTCTGGATCACGGTAATAATTGGAGGGCGGAATAGGCTCAGACTAGTTACTTGGTGAGTTTAGATTCCATTAGAACCCTCCATAAGGGTTATTCTTTTTCTTTCTCTTTCTCTTTCTCTTTTTCTTTTTCTTTTCTTTGGCTTACTTGAATTTTACCTGTGAGCAGACCAACGTTTACAGCTGTAAAGCGATTATTGAAATGATGATGATGGACCACGATATCACTATGCGCAGAACTTCCCGGAATTGCTACAGCATCGTGGTTATCGTCATATTCGAAGTTTCCGTGCTGGTTGAAATATCGGCCGAGCTTCTCCCCTGACTGTGTAATTGGAAATGATCTTAAGACACCCAGTGGCCCATATTCGCTTGAATCAACATGGCCACCAAGAGCGATGTGCGAAGGACCAGCAAACTGAAAGTTTCCCTTATGCTAGAAGTAAATTTAGTAAAAGTCACAAAAGAGTTTAAGCAAAAGATGGCGAAGCTTTGGAGATATAGTTACACATTGAGGAGCGCGGTCATCCTGCGGTATCTCTATCCTTGCAACGTCTCCAGACTCAGTATTCCAGATGACAATCTGGTTCAACTTGCCAATAATACAGCCTTCTGGAAGTTTTGGGACCTCATAGCCCACACATATAGCTACAGATGAACCATAAACGACAATATGTCCATCAGTATTGTCTGCAGAAATCACCTTTTCTCCAATTATGTGACCTATCAAGTCATGCGTGCGCAATATCAGATGACGTTCGCTGAATATAAATTTAGTGGAATGATTTGTCTGACAGTTTCTCCATGGTAAAGAGAGATATTCTTACTCCGTTCTAACATCTAAAGTGACGAAACCCGATCGATTACTAAGTAGTCTCGACTTCGAGGCATAGAATGACAACTCGGCGATTTTTTTAAATTCAATGACATTATCATCTCTACCTAAACCGTCGAGAATGTCAGCTATATATATAGTAGAGTTAGACGTGGGTTCTGTTCGTTGAACCTCTGTTGGTAAAGTCAGCATGATTTGGTCGTCCATAACACTCCATTCTTTATAAAGAGTATAGCTGTAAGCCTCAGAGAGATCTGGAGGCTTGCGCAGCGTCGAAACTCGTTGAGGTCGGCCGCTGAGCCATCTTGCGGGGGCTGGGTTTTCTTCCATTCCGGATTCCATTTTGGAAGATTTGTTGCTGTTGTCAACTAACATATTCTTTACGTGGATAATTTTGAGATAGATGACACAAGACAAATAAACAGCATGAGTAGATGTCTTGTTAAAGAGAAGCTGTGACAAAAATAGCGAACGCTACAGTTGTCGGTAGAATTATGGCTTATATCGTCACAGAAGCCGACTTCGCCAGTTTCACAACGGATAGGTAATAATTCGGGCTATAGCAATATTTTCATTATGCAAATAGAAGAGTAAGATGCATTTGAGAAGTGTCAAGCCTTTCTAATCTCTGTTTAGAACCAAGTTTATTGAGAAGCAGTTCCTTCATATTATAGCTGAGTGAGCGTGGCTGGCCAAAGTTAGTATCGCTTTCTATGGCAGTAATACGTTTAAGTTAATAAAAGGTCAAGGAAGCTAGATCGGTGGCGCTGTCTTTAGCAAGGTAGCACAAAGTAGCATGTGTTGTAAGTGAATCCGCGATTCAACGAATTGGGCCCACGTCTACTTCTACGATATAGCCTCCACCATTTAACGTGATTACTATTAGAATGATTATTCAGACTCTGTAAAGATAAGATAGACCGGACGGAGACTAGCTCCTTTTTATACCGTTGCTAAAGATACGTGGCCTTACCGAGGCGCCCCGTGTGTGTGTATATACTCTAGCTAACATAAAGCACTCTCTTTCATAATAAAACAAGGGTATTAGTATGATCCTTCTTCCTATGCTCCATCTAGTGTGGCCGAGCTTTGTGACAGAATCCAAGTAGAATATTCTCTCGGCAAATTTCTCTTGATGTTCGCTGGTGCTTGCCAACTTGAAACAGCTAACTACTCAGCTTATATATGACTTGAAGTCTTCCTCTTTCTCTTTTCGTCGAGGGCTTTCTTGTTTGTGCTATGCTTTGCCTAAATTGTAAATTGTTTTATACATAGAGTACCCACCCAGCAAAATACAGGGTACTATGGACTAGTTATCTCTAGTCTTCTTCTTAAAGCCTAAGGACGGCTGCCCAATTGACCAAGAGGTGGTGAGTGTACTCCGTATACTCACTCTTATTACTTTACATGGCTCATAGTACAAATTACGCTAAAGAAGTAATTAGGCAAAGAGAGGATGGCGTATTCTTGGCTAAGTCATTCTCTTTGCCATTCCTGAATTATAGTGCATCTTCATTCCGAGCGCCTCGGAATGGAGAGCCGGAAAGAGCAGAAGAGTTCATTCTTATAGAAGAAGTCGGAACCATAATTTCTAATTGTGAGCAGTATGTCTAACATTGTTTAAATCATATCTTAGTACGAAGTACTCCGTATATTCTATAAATATCCCATTTATCCTATATTCATGCTTATCTACCCCTGTGAAGCATCACATGTGGCCACTTGTCAGCTGACCAAACAGAAGGGGAAGGGATATCCATATATCGGCATAATACGTAGTACGAGATATATAGCTAGGCTTCCTACTTAGTCTATGCATACCATCTTCAACCTACAAGATCCATCCACTCATTCTATAGAGTATCGAACTTGGCGTTAGCATTTGATCCCCCTTTGGAACAGACAGACCATATCTCAACTCTCCGTCCCTCTCATCCACAGAA
The DNA here is from genome assembly GCA_015266385.1 of Trichoderma oligosporum. NCBI lineage: Eukaryota > Fungi > Ascomycota > Sordariomycetes > Hypocreales > Hypocreaceae > Trichoderma > Trichoderma oligosporum. Next base: position 82,087 of record JACBYL010000117.1, on the reverse strand, counting down.
ATGGCAACAACCGCTGTGAATGCGAAACCAGGAATAGTACCAATTGTCTCTAGTGAACATGAAGCTACGATAATCAAATCGGATTTCTTGATTGTGGGAGCAGGACCTGCTGGTGCTACTTTGGGCTGTTTCTTGGGCTCGTACGGCAAGTAGGAAATACACGTTTATCATGAACTTGAACTGAATATTCTGTATGTTCTAGGCCTGAGGGGTTTGATTATAAGCGCTAGTCCATCATCAGCCAATACCCCGCGTGCACATATCGTCAATGCTGCAGCATTGGGTGAGTGGACTCAGTCAAGTGCCGCCACTTCTTTATGCTGAAAAGGATATACCAGAATGCCTTCGCGATATCGGGCTCGAGGAAGATTGTCTCTCAAGCGCCAACGGGGGAGAGAAGAAATCTCACACTAGGTTTTGTCATACCTTTGCTGGGAGAGAATATGCGAGAGTGAACTCGTGGGGGAGTGGTCCAAAGCGACAGGTGAGATGGCTAAAATACAAATCCTCTTGATGGTTTAATGAAAATAACTTGTATCAAATCTTCTAGGGTGACTATGAGCTAGCTAGCCCTTGCAGCCATGTTGACCTCCCACAAGATCTCTATGAGCCCATAGCACTGCGCTATGCTACACACCATGGGTTTTCTTCTCGCTTCAGTACCGAGCTTATAAGTTTTGAAGACAATCCAGAGCTGGAATATATAGTGGCCACAATCAGAGACAAGATCACCAACTTCATCTACAAAATCCACTGCAAATATCTCTTTGGTGCAGATGGAGCCAAGAGTAGAGTTGTCCAGCAGTTGGACCTCCCTCTGGTCACAAGTCCAGGACAAGGTAATGCACTTAACTTGATCATTAAGGCTGATTTGTCTCATCTGATGGAAAACCGGATGGGCAATCTTCATTGGGTCCTTCAACCGAGCGAGGACACCTCAGATGTAGGGGGGATTGGAATCATGCGCATGGTCAAGCCATGGAACGAATGGCTCATCATCCTCTTCTACGCACCTCATGGTGATACCAACGTCATCCCATCAAATGATTTCCTTTTGAAGAAGGCGAAACAGTTTATTGGTGACGAGAGCGTCAATATTGAGCTTCAGCGTGTGGACAAGTGGACAATCAACGAGATTTATGCTGAGCAATATAGTAAAGGAAGAGTGTTGGTTATTTTAATTTATCTTGGACAAGCAAAAGAAGCCTTTACTAACAATAGTTAGATTCTGTCTGGGTGATGCAGTACACCGACACCCTCCGTTGAATGGTCTTGGTTCAAATACCTGCGTCCAGGATGCATTCAATCTAGCATGGAAGATAGCATATGTTGAGAAAGGTACAGTGATGACCAATTGCATGGATGATATTTATTAAAAAAATAAAAAATAAAAATAAAAAAACTTACAATATCTAACTTCTATCAATAAAGGGCTTGCCGGAAAAGAGCTATTGTCGACATATAATATCGAGAGACAGCCAGTTGGCGCCGGTGTGGTTAAGAGGTTAGTTCCAAGAATGATTATCCTCATGTTTAATAGTCCCTATAATAACACAATCATTTCTAGGGCTAATAATGCATTTCGAGACCATATGCCATCATGGGAAGCGCTTGGTCTCCTGTCACCGGACTTGGAGGAGCACAAGAAAATGCTCTCTGAGCTTTCCGAGGACTCTCCAGCAGGACAAGCCAGAAGAGTCAGATTTCGTTCGGCAATTGAACAGATTAATCACGAATATTCCGGTCTGGGTATAGAAATGAACCACCGATATAACTCTGGCGCTGTCTTTCAGAATGACCAGGGACCATGGCCACCACTCCCAGAAGATCCCATCTTACATTATGAGCCTACTACATATCCAGGGTCTAGGCTGCCTCATGCTTGGCTAAATACACCCGTGCCAGGGAAAAGGCTTTCAACCATTGATCTGGCTGGACATGGAAAGTTTACATTGTTCACAGGTATTGGCGGCCAGAAGTGGAGAGACGCAGCCAAGACTATTGAGAGCGTATTGGGAGTTCCAATAGTGGTGTATTCCATTGGCTTCGGTCAGGATTACGAGGCCGTGTACTTTGACTGGGAGAGGTTAAGACAAGTAGATGAGAATGGCTGTGTTTTGGTTCGTCCGGATAGGTTTGTAGCTTGGAGGAGCACGAGCTTACCTGATGATTGTGAGAACAAGTTGAAGGATGTTATGAAGGCTATTTTGTATCGTGAAGACTAGGATATACATCTTCACATATGTCATTGGAATACCTTTCTCCCCCTCCCCCCTTTTCACATCAATTATTCTCCCCATCAAATGGTGTTCAAATGTTTCAATTACTGTATTCTTTTCTAAACTCACTTGGTTTGGTTCTAAGGTAATGTAAATAGCATTCCGATAATGTTGGTCTGAATGTTGTAGCTCAGGTTATTGCAGCGGAGCTGAAAGTCATTGATTCCCATTTCACTACATAAGATGTGATTGAATATCCAAAGTAATTCCCTGATGTATGGATCCTTTGCAAGCGCGTTCTACTGCTGGCTATTCAATTTGTCTAGGGTTACGGTACATCCGACTTTGAAGCTCGCATACTGCAGCTCCTTTCTCACACTCTCCTCTACTAACTCTTCTACTAGTCCCTCTGCTTTCTTCTCAATCTTGTCCAACGCCTTTGTCGTTTCCTTTTTGAGATCTGTCAATGTGTCATAGGATACTTCTTTTAGGCTTATAATTTGATCATCAATTTCATTCTCAACCCGTAAATCAATTTCTGCCAGCATATCCTCCTTCTCTTCCGTATCATACCGACATGGACTACGACCAGCATCCAATGCATCTGCGACTTTTTCTTCAAGTTGTTCGAGACGTTTCTCTATTCCACTGAAGCGAGTATGAATATTTTCGAGAGTAGACAAGATATCATTGATTGTAGGGGTGCGGTCGTCGTCGCTGTCTAAGTTTTCGCGCTTTCGTTTATCTGAAGGTTGAAAGAATTAGGCCTGAAACACCATCTACACCAAGTAGTGAAAGGAGGATGCAGTGTGCTGCTTACTGGAAATTTGACCCGACGCGGGTCTGCTATATGGAGGCGGGTCTGTTATATCCTCTTCGATAATTTCGCCTCCTTTCCCCTCATATAACGAGCTGAGATTGGCAAGCTCTTTATTTGAATGAGGACGGTCATCAGTGCGTGTAATTGAGAAGACCGCAGCAACCAACTTCAATTCTTTCATGCTCGCATCTTTACCACTAATATTGATAGTGAAATTGGTCATGCCAGCGAGAGCACGAATCGAATCCAGAGCAGGCTTAGTTTTCCGCGTAGGTTTCATTACACTATCTTTAGGAACAATAAGAGAAGGCCTTTTGCTCATAGAAAAACATAGTGAGTAATAATCAGGACCGAGAGTCTCTGATATTGATGGATCGTGGACAGTTTCTAATGCTATATCCCGGATATTTTCGGGATAAATAAACAAATAAATGGCTGGTTGGAGGTATATGCGTTTGCCGTTTCTGCTCCTCTTGGTCTGTTGAGTGATATGACAATGTAACCTGAAAATAGCTGTATTGGTCAAAGTATCCACATATAGACGGACATGTAGGCCCTCGATACGTTGGATTAGGCCATTAACATCCTTCCAAGTTATAACATCGTTATTAAAAGTCGTGTCGACTTTAGACGTCTCTTCATCTCGATTATTGGAATTAAGCGCGGCCAGTTTCTCATTATCATCATCGTCAAATTCGTCCTTAGAAGCGATACTTCGAGCTAGAGATCTACATCCAGAGCATTAGCAGATTAATATTCGAAGACAATAAGAGACTTGGTTATCTTGAGTGACAATATTGACTCAAGGTAGAGTGTAGACTTCAAAGTGTCCTAAAAGTTCCGCCACTCATTGCACCATGACATTTCTGTAGAAAAAGTACTGGCAAATAAGGAGACAGATAGGAGCAAGGCGTCGCAAGCAGCAGAGTAAGCTTGCAACGACCTTACGCAGAATTATCGCCTAATGGCAGTAAACCGCTACTCACTATCCGCGGCCACCAAGACCCTACCATTTTAACAGACTGGCCTAACAAAGACAAGCGTGTTAAGTATGAATAGGAATTTTATAAGTCTTGTTTCGCAGGCTACCTTCTCCAAGAAATGACATCGAGCAGAGCGGCACGGCTATCCAGACAGGCAGATGGTTCATAGGGTGAGTCTGCCTGCTTGGAATTGCACAAGAACTATTCCACTGACCGAGGTGAAAGATGCTGTGTCGGGCTGCCGCCTTCGTCGCTATTAATGTCTTTAGTAGGCGAAATAGTATTCTTTAACATGGCAAAATATGCTGGGATGGCGAATAGGATAGAAAATAGGATTAATGAGGGAATAGCAAAGAGATGATCACGTGGCTTTAGGGATTGAAAGAGGAGGGCGAAGATACTTGAATTAACGCGAAAAAGAAAGTACCCGAAGGAGAGAGGGGGGCTCGTGACTTTAATAGTGGTTGGATATACGGAGTACAGAGTACAAAGTACTTTATTATTAAGCCTGTTCCCCATATAAACTAAGCCACACGACTTTTTTTAGCCAATTAAAATGATTTAATGGTTTTATTAAAATTGGGGCTCTTGTGTCAGCTCACTCACGTTTTAGCGCTCGGCCCTTGTCCTTAGTATTTACCAAGGATTAGCAAATGAATTCTCATTGCCGCACCAAGGACGTGTTAATAGGACAGATTCGTGATAGACAATCATCTCTTGGAAATCTTGGGTCTTTTTGGTTGAGGTGTAGACAATGAGCTTGGTCGACGGGAATGCGATGGTGCGTTAGACTGTTTTGTATGTTTAATATGCGCTTGAGGGCCTCGCCGTATTCGTTCCTATACAGCCTAGCGGAATAGACGAATGAAAAGGTCGTATATATTGCTTGTCGTATATATTGCTTGGATTTGTAACACGTTTTGATATATGATAGATATGTTGAGAAAAGAAGAGTATAAATTTATTGGGCATGGCAGTGGTCATCTATGTATTGAGGACATGACCATGACCAATGCTTAATTATCGCAGCTAATCTGTTTACTGTACCAATAATTGTCTGGTTATATGTGTATATGAGACAGTATGTTTTTATTTCTCATAAATGTGAACGCAATGACTTATAAGAACAATAATGAGAAATTATATGCCATTAGTGATACTGTTTCTCATCATGGAGTCTATGGTAGTTCGCACAAACTTATCTAAAGATTGTAATAAGAAGCAAAACACCAACTTTCAAATCGAGGAATTATTAAACTTCGAAAATACGTGGTATTAGCATACGAACGATTTGATGGCTGGCCAAATTTTTGGATAGAATCCAGGCCTAGGCGGCACTATCCCATGACTCTCTTCAAGCCACTGTTATTACTCGATCATTATGCTTTGCATAGTTTAGTGAAATCATCAATAAGAACGAAAATATGTAGAATCCTTTAGTGACACTGAAGAAAAGCATGCGTTAAGGAGGGGCAGTTCATTCATCTGCTGGAGAGTCATTTATTATAACCTCAGGGTCACTGTTAACACTAATAGCTGATATATGGCACCCTTGTGTGGAAGGTTACGATAAGCGTAGGATGTTGTTGTTCCGTTATTGTATATAATGTTTTACAGGCCAGCAATTTCCTTGAAATTCTAATTATAGATTGCCCAGATTTCATTCGCAACTAAGGAAAAAAAAAATTCATATTTGTTTATATTTGGACAGGTAACTAGTGCTCTAACATTTACTCTAACATAATGTGGCGGGGGATATGAAGCGATACGCCTTACACCAACTGCATTGATCATACCTTCGGCTGTTAGTGGTATATATGGTATATAGATCCGTCTGAGATTGCGCTTATGAATAGAGCTTAAATACTCGAATATTTCCAGGAAAGGCAACTCTTTTTTGCTATGTCCATGTATACTAATTATGTTATGGCCTTTTATAGAAGGTGATCCCCGTACGGAGTATAATAGTGTGGATCTAAATTGATGGCGACAAGCCGGGAAGATGTAGGTGTGGACAAAGTGCCGTGCAATGATAACTCTTAAGAGTAGAAGATTTAGTAAATATATCGGTGCGTTCCAGGTACTAATTATTGATGGCATAGGAATATGCAGCCGGCTCATCTCAAGCTGTAAAAGTCAGTGGATTTTAAATTTAAAATTGTGATTAAGAATCGATAGATTTTAAGTAGTATCGAGGAAATATGATTTCTTTAGTTACATACCTGAAATTCCACCTCGATTGTTTTGATCGTCTCCACCTGTTCTGTTACGAATACGTGAGCGTGACTGAAGATATGGTAAACCTCATTTGCTGAAGATTCAGGTATTCTTTCTATCGATTTAATGCCTTGAGAATCCGTTATTAAACGAATAAAAGGGCTAACAAATGGTTCGTTTTCTAAACACTTGGAGCGAGGAGGTAACAGCTCCATCTATCTTAGCCGAATTTAGTTCCTCCATAAGCTGAATAGTGGAACAAAATCTCCAGAGGATGCTAGAGGACAAATTGCTCTGTATAATCGTGGCAATATTAAGAGGAAATACCTTCTGAAAGCCACATATCTCTCTTCATATCTTTCTTATAATGCTTTAGAGGGTTTATAAGAGAACTATAACTGGCCAGCTTGAGAGGCGACACAATTCGCTAAGCGTATCTCCACGTTGCGACGAGCCATAGGCGCCCAACTTCTTCTTTGGGTTCGCCATTCTCTTTGAGGTCGCGTCTATTCTTTTTAAATGTTTGATAGCATAAATTGAAGTAATTCGTATGCATTGCTATGCTTATCTGCGCACTGAGGCACAGAGATTAATTTGGTTTTTGCAGAATGAATAAGTTGCCTTTTCTCGCACACGTTATATACCAGGCATGTAGTATCTCTGAATAGCACTGTAAATATGAGTTCTGGCATCTTTTCTGAGCACTGAACATTATCTTACGTGCGACAATATCATTATTAGGAAGGAAAAAAAAAAAGCTGTCCGCAAGCACCACACTGAGGATGTGTTGTGCCTGGTTACTCTTGGCTCCGGTAGGATGAAGCGCTTCCATATATGATTGTCTCGAGGGTATTCGTAGATTATTTGTATAATGATAGGTGAAATAATAAAAAGTTGGTATGCCGAAAAATATTATAACTAAGCTGGGTACTGTCCTAGATTTCAGGCCCTTAAGGGGGCTCATGAACCTGAAGATGATGGAAGGATATTTTGTTTCGAGGATGTCACGACGTCGCTTTGCGCACTCAACGTGGGCCAGCCCAGCTATATAGTATCCCTTTGAAGCAGCTACGGCACATCACCTGTATCTTGGCTTATGGGTGGTTTCTTTTGACCCTCTTTACTCCGATCTCTTAGACTGTCATGCATGCCCTATACGGTTGTTTTGCTTCCAGTTAAGAAATTTGCTCCTGCTTTCCGCTACCAACCTAAAGTCTATCTATAGAGCCTTCAAGCTGGTAACTGAAAGCTTCGCTGAAAGTCTGACCAACAGGCAAAGCACTCCGTGAACAGGGTCTTTTGGGTGCGCCGGCTAGCCATCCTAGCTTCACGCAAGAGCCTCATCCAAAAATGGATTGTTACTATACAAGCAAGCGGTATCAAATAAAAAGAGGATGGAAATGAAAACACACAACACAGGTTTGGAATATGAACAGTCATGTAGGGAAGTCATCGAACCTTATATATGTGTATCATTTATTTCTGTGTGCTGATCGTTTGTGAACTCCCTCTGTTTTTGATGCCCCGGCGAGCATGCCATTGGATACCTGGTTGCTAGCAAGACCAAATTTAGCATGGTTCTTCTTTCTCCCAATGAGATTCTGGATAATGCATATTCAATCGCAGGTGATGTTGAGGAGATATAAGTTATATTCAAAAACTTTATATTCAAAAACTAATTATCAGAACTTAATCAATTATTTTGGTTGGCCGTTGAAGTGAACGTGTGAAAGCTGCAAAATATCATGGAGATGTAAACATGGCGACACCTGACTGCACGTCTTGGAGATGCATGCCATGCTACTTTCCCCTGCTGTGAGTGAAGCAACACAAAGCCAATCACAAAATCATACAGCTTACACATTCGCAGAGCTGAAGGAGCCTCTCCGGCAGTGGAAAATGGAGCTTCTCTAGGTGCACTGTTCTAGAAAGTGTAGTTAAAGGAGGAGATTAGGAATGCGTTGGCGATCTATGAAAAGCTGTGGAAAATATCAAACTATTAGAGTCGTGCGTGAGAGTACAAAGTATGGAGGAGCTCTTATGCACCTTTTTGATGGCGACGAACAGAAAGAGAAGGATCAACAAATGGCCAAATGTGAGCCATTCAGAGGATGCCCAAACAGGCGTGCAGACCCTGTATTTCAAAAGTTCCTGTTCGATGTGGCGGTGGAGGCTTAGGATCAAGATGCTGGTGAGAACAGGGGGGCGATCAGTTGAGAGAGAAGAAGAAGTGGGAATAACACTGTCGATTATTCCTGAGTCTTACGTACTACCTCCTACGTACTTCGTATACTTTGTTGGGAATAATCTACTTTTTACTGTTCCAAAACTGAATCATAGATTTACTTGTACGAGAAGAGAGTTACGAATAGGGGGAACAGAGTAAGTAGTTAACCAGGCTGATAGCAAGTATGTCCTTGACTGGCGCTAGGATTTATGCATAACCCTTGTCTGAGATAGATTAAGATTACATACAGTATACGGAGTATATTACATACATAAGGAGTACGGAGTACATACTTACCGCTTCCCATAGACTTTAGGCAATAGTGGAATGTGGGAATAATATTGTTCCTCTGTACTCCATATTCAATACCCCATTCTCCGCACTCAGCTTTGGTACGGTTATATAGAATATGACCCTGCTGAGATAGTTTTGTTGGTATGAATACAAGCCACAAGCCATACCGATACTCAGCTTCCTATATAATAACATGCGACTCGCATCTATTGACAATAGCAATATATTGTCATAGAGTCAAGAATAGCTCTAGCTGTAAGGAGCAAACTTGCAGTTCAAGACGCCTTTGACAACGTCCCTATGGAGTCCAACAACACCAGCAAGAGTGGTGGTGGCCCACCTCGCAAACGTCTACGTTACGTATCGCAAGCCTGTGACCAGTGCAAACGCCAAAAAGTACGCTGCAATGGTCGACTGCCATGCAATCGTTGCGAGAAGCTTCGCCCACGGGCATGTTGTTATCAGGGTCGCCAGCACGACTGCAGCTGCCCGGAAAACGCAAGCACCGATAATAGTGGCAACGGAGTGCGTGTAGATGAGGAGGGGGCAAATGTGACAAACACATCAGATGCGTCGTGAGTAGTCGACCCCCTGCGACTCAATTTTGCTCCTACTTTGAGCTCCTACTTTGAGGCACTCTTCATATACTTTATCGCATTTCTCTGTTTGCTGCTGAAGTGTGCTAATGAGCCTCCGTTGACAATTCAATACAGACAACCCACGTTGCATCACCTCTTAAAAATAGTAGAGGCGCAATCTGAAAGAATAGAGTTGCTCATTAAACAATTGGATATAGTCAACGCACAGACAGAAACCGCCAGAGATAATGTCTCGCCTTCCAATGGAGTACCATCCAACAATCGCCCGAGCTCCCAGGCAGCTCTGACTACAATACTTTCTCCTGAACCATCACCACGTCCTCCTTTCCACGGCCCTTCCAGCGCGACCTTCTTGATTGGCCTAGCGCATTTGTGGTTAGACCGAGGGATCGGCGACGTAGAGAATGATGAAATAGAAGCTGGTATAGCCGCATATGAGATATTATCCTTGCTTGACAACGGGGAGAAAGTAGTGGACACGGATGACCATAACGATATGCTGCCTTCCCGAAGCCATCACGGAAAGAACTTGTCACTGGGATCCCTAGAAGAACTGTGTGTGGATGAAGTAATTACTCTGATCGGACAGTATGACGATGTAATTGGTTCACGATACCCATTTCTTGAGCCGCAGATCCTCATACAGCAAGCAAAGGAGCTTTATCTCCTCCTTGACACACCAGCCACCCAAAACAATGATCCTACAACTGGTCGCGCAGTTACTATGGATATTACAAGCATCTATATTTTGAGAGTCCTGCTAGCAGTTATGTTGGTGTGTGAAGATGACTCTTCCCGGGCGTTGGGCCACCGGCTGTTTAACGGGCTGCAGCAGGTCGCCCAAGAAAAGTTGCTTGGCGGCATGACAACAGTCAAAGATTTGGCATTTTTAGTGCTTGTAGTATGTTTCAACCCTTTGCAAGTCGTGAGATTGGCAAATGTTTTAACTTTTTTTTTTTAAAAAACAAAAGGGCTTTTATTATTTCTACACTAATAGACTGCAAATGGCAGCTCGCCTTAGCAACAACTTGGCCCGTCTAGCTACTGAGTTGGGATTACACCGTCGTGGTACAATGCTACGCTTAGTAGGTGCCGATCAAAGTCTAGTAAACGTGATCAATTCATTCTGGGTCATCTATGTTCTAGACAAGGAATGGAGTTTCGCAGTTGGGCTTCCTAGGAGCCTCCTTGATGGAGACATTGACCTAGATCTACCAGATCCAGTAAGTTACCCACGGTTTATCATGCAAACGATAGCCTACATTTGTAACAGCATTACTCGAATCGAGTATCTCGGGCTAACTGTACTTGAATACATAGTGCAATGCACCATTTTTAAAACTAATGATACAGTATACGCGAATCGGAGAACGCGTCTGGGAGTCACTTACAAAGAGCATGAATAATAGACAAGCCCCTAATTCTCGAGAGTTTCAAGCTCTGCTTGAAACCGTCGAATTTCGTGAATATCAGCTGGATCAGTGGCAGAAAAGTATTCCCGAGGAGCTGCAGCTCAACCACGCAAATGCAACTGATACTAGATCGACTGTACTTCTGACAGTGCTTCACCTTCGTGCTAACCAGATGCGTGCTGTTATGATACGTCCTTTTATATACGCAGGCATCGGCACAGCGGCACAGTTAGGTAAATCCAGTACTGCGGTGGATATTGCGTATGACACCATCCAGACTATCGCCGATTTGCATACTCGTACAGATGTGTATCGCCGGCAACAGGCTCTATTTAACTACTATTTGGTATCTGCCTTGGGTGTTTTATACGCTTTAATCGTTAGAGACTCTAAGCAAGAGATCTCTGCGATGATTAGCGATCGATTATCGCCTACTGCCTTTTATAAAGCAAAGAGTGGGCTCTTATGTGGCCTACATATTTTCCAGTCCCTTGGCGAGTCTGCCGCTTATCCAGATCGTCTATGGAATAAGCTCTTTCCTCCCATATCCCAGCGTAAGTCTTTTCCGAACCATGCCAGAAACACCTCTAAATCTATCAACTATTTGTTTTGTTGGAGATCTTTGCTCAGAGTTCTAGTTGCAGAGGTATATGAAACTGTGAACAACCATAATTTATCACAGGATACAATATTCTTCGACTCGAATGATGCCAGCGTGAATAATGCTTCGCCGTCTGCCGCACACGCATATCCTAAGTTGGATAGTAATCTTGCAAGTATAATCGAGCCTTTGGAACCATATCCTGCAGCCGACTTTTTATTCGACCATTTCATTTTGAACAGCCGCCGTTTCTGAATCGTCTCCTAGTCGAAATTTTTTTTTTTTTTTTTTTTTTTTTTAAATTTTTTTTTTTTTTTTTTTTATTTCTTTAATTTTTCTTTCATGTTTGCTTTTGAGACTTGCTGCCGTGCTGGAGAGCATTGTGGGCACAATGGTAAATCGAAATTTCGCCAGCGTTGAAAACGAGAGAGCTTGGAGACAGACGGGGCGGCCATTTATCATTCTGTATTCGGGGACTTGACTTTCACCGTTCCATAGTGCTATAATTATCATGGACGAAACGAAAGATGCCCTATCGTTCAAAAATTGAGAGAGAGACAAAACATGAGCTCCAAAAGAGGTCCATATTTTTTGAAGAATAAGCAACACAGATAATAAAATTGAGAAAGATTTTGGATTGACTAGCCGGCTTATGTAGCAGTTATATAGTCTTATTAGACAGCTGACATGTGCACACTCTAGTGCGTCGCAGTCCGGAACGATTCGGAAACATGAATGTTGATTCCGACATCGCGTATGGATGGCTTACTTGAGCGTTAATGATCGAGGGGACTAATTAATTGTAAAATTGTATGAGTCTTTCACTAAAGCTGCTGCAATTCATACGTCGGACCTGGGCGAGACTCAGGATGGGCAGAAGACGACTAGAACCGATGGCGACCTCTTACCTGGGACGGTTATATACGACGTTGATTTAATAACGATGCTTCCAGCACGCATTACTGCCACCGGCGGGATAATAGCATAGCATAAGCAGGTTAATCATGAGAATTCCACGTATATATATATATATATCCCTTCATTTTTCATGCACCAAGGGGTGTTATATAGTTGAAGCGCCATATGCAAAGGAAAGCATATCCTGTCGTTTCCATTCTTGAGACTGAGGGAATAAAAGAACTCGTCTTCTATTCCAATCCAATAATCTCTGAGAGAGCCCGTGATGTAGGCGCGCAGGAGTCTGCTCTATATGGTGCCTGAATATATACTGCGCTACTTGCTTGGGCTTGATGCAGTAAGTCACAGCTGCAAAATTCGCGAAGAATGAGATGATCTTAATATATCATTGTAATTTAAACTCAAAAACATATATTCTATGTTAGAGTATCATCCGTCTTGCGATCTTGCTTTGAACCCTTTGGCACAAGTACAAAGTCCCTCTGAAGTAGCCAGAATCCCCGAGTCTTGTCATCATTAACGATCCTTTCAAAAGAAGATATTCCATGGAGTTTGGCGAGAGCTTCATCTTGGGTCCATATGAAATCTACTACGAGGCTTTTTTTGGTACCGAAAACAGGGTCTTCCAAAATATATTTGCTCTCCCTTGAATATACAGCGGTTACAAGCTTCTCATGTTGAGGGTGCGTGATCATATAGTGCTAGAATTATTTTCATTAATTGCATTGCCTCCCGCGGTTGATTAGCTGGTGCACTTACTACATGAGCCGGACGATGGCAGTCTCGGTTGAAAAGTTTCAGGATATCGCCAACTGGACCGTCGTTTGGGACGGGATAGTCAACTGGCTTGACAGCCTTGAGGTAAAACCTACCATCAATATCTGTGAAGAAGCGCCCTCGGCAATCTGGCTCGCTATACTCAGTATCCTGCATATCGTAAAAACCATTCCCGTCCGTCTCCCATATGTCTACCAGGGCATTTTGAATTGGCTTTCCAGCAATGTCTAGTACTTTGCCTTGAATGAGCATTGGCTCTCCTGCGACATGGTTTGAACTGATGGACTGTCCATTTTCGAATGTCTTTGCTGCGTCGTTGAAGAAAGGCCCAAGTACCGACGACTCAGTGGCTTGGACCGTTTGCTTGCTATTGATGGCATCCACGAGAGCCGAAACGCCCAGCACATCAGAAAGAAGTACAAATTCTTGTCTTTCGGGAGTACATGCTTGACCAACCTGACAATTTGAACATACAACACACAACAGTCAGTAATTAATAAATGAGGGGAACACACAGACAGACACACACAGACAAAAGAAGAGAAAAAGGAAAAAATAAATAAAAATAAATAAAAATAAATAAAAATAAATAAAAATAAATAAAAATAAATAAAAATAAAATAAAAATAAAGAAAAAAGAAATACCCTTGTCAGAAACTGCCAGGCCACCTCCCATTCATCTGTCTGTAACTCAACATCGCGCACATAGTCATGCAGATGCTGGATAAGCTTTGTCGTTAGGTATTTCACGCGAGCATCGTCAATCTGTGTGCTCATATGAATGACATGAGGGGTGAGATTGTCAACGGTGAGGTCTTGGAGACTGTCGGATGTTGATGTAGACGGGCCAGCTTGAGAAGACATTATTCAGTAGCAAATGTTTCGTTACCTGTAAACGGTGATTCACGGCTTTGATTATACGCTGAATTTTGATTCGTAAATTATATATTGGGGTAACGGAGTAAACAGAAATTGCAAATCCGATGGATCAAGGAGACGGGCTAAACTTTCTGCTTCTTCCGATCTCCGCTTCATTCCGATTGATCATCTTATACGGAGTATAGTTCCGTCATCCCATCGGAACGACGCCCACATTTAGTAGCAATCAGAAGGAATCCATTTGCATTACAACTTAGTTTGGTGTGCTTTAAGAAATATTTGGCTCTTGATATGAACCCAAGCTGGATAGAAAATACAGACTACATATTTTCTTCATACACGATAAATCAACGGACACATGCAATTTTTGTAATACAAGTGTTCCCTATTCCATAACTAATAATCAAACTACGTTAAGGGGAAAAAAAAAGGCTGTATAAGCTATCTATCTATACCTACTTGATTCAGCTCAGCTAAGTGCCTCGTCAATAGAAATAGGATATAAGAATCAGATATCGGATTTTGAATACTGGGCAAGCCATTGAAGAATGGCGCAATCTCCCTCTCTTCTGAATTATTAGTGGTATCTTGCTGGGATCCTGGCACAAAAAAATTATTGATAATCCTCTGTGACGCCTTATGATTTTCAACCTTTTTTTTCTGAGCAGTAGAATCTTCAGTGTGTTGCTTCTTTGGCCTCCCACGACGTGCAGCTGTGCTTTCGTTTTTGCATCCTGTATCAGGGCCTTCGGATAGCGAGCGAACATCTTCATCCTTTAAATTTGCCCACCAAGGCAGCGCTTTGGCCAATCGATCAAATCTCTTCCATTCTGCCTGAGAGTCTATGTTTGGGCAATTGCGGAAGTAGCTCGCATGTCCAATCCCATTACAGTTGGGGCATCGAAATTGACTTTCCGCGTTGAGAGGACAGTCTTTGACGAGATGCTCATTTATTGCAGAACATTTTCCACAAATCGATATCTCTGATGGACAATCCTTGGCCGTATGTTTAGCACGACAACATTTGAAAGAAAACAGGGGTGAAGCATATAAAGGATCTTCATCTTCATTATATCCACGTGTTAGCTACAATTCATCATTCAAGCATTTTAAATTGCATAAGACAAGCATGATTTCTCGCTCTTCAGTCCGTCTTGTCCTATTAGCATCCTGCTAATACGTACCGGATTCATTTGTCTGCCTATATTGACTGGTTGAGCAAAGCTCTAACCCAAGCATCGACATTGAACAGTAATAAACTGTGAAGATACCGCATAACATGTGAGCACCAAAAGTCAGCGTCTGTTTTCGTGCTGTGTCTTGCTAACTCGTGACAGACATCTTTGAACCAAACCATGCTTGATTTTGAATATAGTGATGATAATGACGCTTCTTCACAAACATCAGACCTTGATTTCGGTGATTGTAGTGAATTCCCCAGCTTACCTAACACTGTTGACTGCAACTGCGACTGCGACTGCGACTGCGACTGCGACTGCGACTGCGACTGCGACGAACTTTTGCTTCATGATGTTGCTCCGGTTCTCAAAGAACCTGCGAGCCACTTTGAGAGCTGTGACAATGAACAGTCTACTCCAAAGCCCCATTCGTTACCTACAGGTACTGCTCATAGGACAGGTGTATGGACTTTTGCTTACTTAACACTATATATACATATATCAAGCTCAGCTCAGTTTGCCTCACAAAAGTGTTCCAGGATCGATCAGGAATATACTCATCGCGCAAGTAAACCTGAAGAATTCTCCCAAGCGGTTCCGAATGCTTCAAGAATACATGCTCAAAATGACACACCCATGGGATGTGGTAGCCATACAGGATCCGCCGTCTCAGATTATTTGGCCGCTCCGAGTTACTCGGCGTACTCACCACCTCTGGTACCAGTCAGAAACATTTGTGACAGATAATGACCACCCAATGCATTCGGGCCATGGGAAGGTATGTAAAGCTTCACTCTTCAAATCGGTTTTGCAAGCTCAGGAACAAGAATTCGGTCAAAGCCTTACTCCAATCTATAGACTAAACCAAAGTTGAGTACACAAGTCGCTTTTCTCGTCTCTCGTGAGATTCCTGTAACAGACTGGCGTGTGACTGCGCCTGCCTGGGCTGATAATATGCTGGCGTCACTTCAGCTTAAGGGACCGTTTGGCATAATTAATATTCATAACGTCTACAGGAACCACCATAAGTCAACTACAAAGTTAGATATGCAAAAACTCGCCCAGGAGTGTTGTACTGGCGAGGGCGAATTGCTGTTAGGAGACCTAAATCTACATCACGAGCTTTGGTCCGGGCCTAATTTGGCGTCGACCAGAGCGTGCCGAGATTCCAAGCTGCTAGCAGAGAGGACAAGAGAGCTCGGAATGAAGTTAATCACGACTCCGGGTACAGTTACATATACACTGTCAGGCGATCTAAATTCTAAAGTTCAATCGACCCTCGACCTCATCTTTATCAGCAAAGAGCTAGGCCCTAGAGTAATTGACTGGCAAATTCTTGACGTCCCTGGCTTTGAATCCGATCATCGCGTATGCCAGACTCAATTAGACGCCAAGCCTAATCGACAGATCAGCGTGCGTTTTCGTTGGGCCGACACAAAAGAAAAGGAGCTTCGCGACATGGTTGCAAAGGATCTGAGAGCCCTACCTCACCCAGATTTGAGCACCAATGGTGGCATCGATGTGCATCTCTCTCTCATCATTCAAGTGCTTATAGATGCTATAAACAAGTGGGTTCCGCAAAGCCATTCTTCCAAATCGGCCTTTCGACGCAAATCTCAAAATCAAAATGAAAACAAAAAGACTTATAAAGAAACTGTGTCATCTACTACCGACACAAATCCTTATACATCGTGGAGATGGGCTAGTGAGCCAAAGTATAGAGCAAAGCCAGCTGATTTGCCGTACTCACCCGACTTTGTATTTGAAGGCAATTGTGCAAAAACAGGTCGTGACAAAAGCCTCATGTATATGGATGCAATATACGGACCTGGATTGACAAGCCAAACCTCCTCTGTACATCCTGAACTGCCCAAGGGGCTTGACAAACGTGCGCCTGCAAAGTCTCAGCTATCTCAAGATAGTTCTGGGGACAATTTAAACAAAGGAGAAGTTCTACAACTTATCAATGACATGCCTAGCCGCAAGTCTGGGAGCGACGTGATTGGCAACGAAGCACTCAAGATGACAGCAGATATTATTGCGCCGTATCTGGAAAATCTCTTTAACGCCTGTATCGAAAATTCCTACCATCCAAAGTACTTTAAATGTTCAAGGACAATCTTGTTCCTTAAACTAGAAAAGTCGGCAGCTAATCCAAAATCCTATCGACCTATTGCCCTGCTGTGTAGCCTCGGCAAGATTCTCGAAAGACTCATAATCAATCGCTTGAAAGACTTCATTAAGGAATCGGCTTCTTATAATCGGGATTTACTCCCTTTGATGCAATTTGGGGGACTTGCTGGTAGATCAACCACCATGGCATTACAAGCCTTGACAAATTTTGTCTACACTGGTTGGACTAGCAAGAAACAACAGAAAGTCAGCCTCTTAGGACTTGACATTTCCGGCGCGTTTCCTCGTGTTGACCGCAATGAGCTTCTTAGAACTTTGGTTCGGAAACAGGTGCCTAGCTACATTATCAGGTTCGTGTGGTCTTTCCTCTGCGATCGTCAAACGACTCTGGAACTGCCAGGCCACGAGCCTGAAGCCTTCTTTGAGAATGGTGGGCTTCCACAAGGGAGCTGCCTTTCTCCTATTCTGTTTCTCTTTTTTGCCGCGCCCCTTTCTGATAATCATCACGCCTTAATGCTCGCTGGCCCATGCACACAGATTTTGGCCTTTGTTGACGATACTTATATCATGGTGCGATCTAATTCGTGGGAGCAGAATTGCCATAAATTGGAAAAAGTGCATCAAGTGTTGTATGACTGGGCTCGGGGTCACCAGGTATCTTTCGCTCCTGAAAAATATGGCATTCTTCATTTCCTGCCCCCCCAAGAGAAGGCAAAGATGGTTCGATGTCGCCCCAATATCCAAGGTCTCCCCCCCGATAAGACGCTTTTTGAGTATTCGTACCTAGACATCTTAGGAGTTCGGGTTGATAATCGACTTTCGTGGTTATTTCATGTCAAAAATATCATCGACAAAGCAAGCAAACAAATGCGCCACTTGAAGTGCA
The DNA here is from genome assembly GCA_015266385.1 of Trichoderma oligosporum. Lineage (NCBI taxonomy): Eukaryota > Fungi > Ascomycota > Sordariomycetes > Hypocreales > Hypocreaceae > Trichoderma > Trichoderma oligosporum. Next base: position 63,944 of record JACBYL010000117.1, on the reverse strand, counting down.
TCTCAGGTTCAACCTGGGGTCCAAATCTCGCCTTGATGCGTCAACTTTATCTATCAAAAATACAATCGGTCATATACTATGCCTGCCCAGCTTGGTTTTTCTCCAGCCCAAATACAATCCGCCAAGGTCACATTCGACAGCCTTTGATCAAACTCTTAGACACTTTTCAAGGTCAATGCCTTGTTGAAATATCCGGTGCATTGAAAAACACCTCCAGGTTTACACTGCGGAAGGAGCTTCATATTCCTTTGCTTTCATACTCTTTACAGATGAAAGCAGTTGTTCATCAGGCTAAAGTATACGATACGGAGCAGGCACAGAAGCTTCGCCTTGCAAGACAGAAAGTGGCTTATAACAATAATCTGGCGGCTCATCCATTTACTATTCTTGACAAATTAGCTCAAGATTTGATAAACATGGCCAAGGATAAAGTAGAGAAGAAACACAACCGACAGAAGGTGGTAGATATGTGGAGCGATCCAGATTTTGACAAAAGCCGGCGACGTGCTATCGACAGTATGGCAAAGGAAATATTGAAACGTGTATCATCCATGGAATGGGACAAATATCGAGTCACTCATATGACAAATTCGCCTCAAGCACACGCACTCTCATTCAAAGAGCCCTGGGGACCACAAACTCTCAAGTATTACAAAGACCTCACACGGAAGCAATGCACCATGCTGCTACATTGCAGAACAGGTTGGATCGGCCTGCGAGCGCATCTCTATCGTATTGGTTTAGCGAATACCGATAAATGTCCTGCTTGTAGAAAAGGCCCGCATTGCGTGGAACATCTTTTTATTCATTGTCAAGCTGAAGACATGATAAGACAGCGACAGATATTGTTCAACAGAGTTGGAAATCATAGCAATTTGCCGACAATTTTTAAAAAACACCCAAAATTAGCAGCTGAGTTTGCTATTCAAAATTTTCAAATTGAGCAGTTCTCATCAGCCAGTTGGAAGTGTGGTGAGAAGCGCCCTAACCCATCTGACGATAAGAAATCACAGCCTCGGAGGAAAAAGCCAAAACATTCGGTTTTAAAGCTGGCTTGGCGGTCACAGAGTTAGTATTTTACATTTTGTAAAATGTGTAAATAGCCTCTACCATTATAGTATCTCAATATAAACTATATTTGCCTCATTCCTCCTGGGCATGGAGAGATAAACAGCCTATTATTGATTTCTTTTACCTTTTTTTTTTGTTTTTTTTTTTTCAAATGAAACATCTTATTGTAAACAACATCTATTACACCACAACTATCTGGTAACTGTATAGCCACATTCCTAAATATAATTAATGAAAATTTTACTAATGCTGATCTTCTAGGTTTTATTTACTGCGTCAAATTGCCTTTGAATTTCCTTGTTAAATTTGGGATTTTTGGCTCCCGTAAGCCTATGCGCGGCATCCTTGGCGTGCCCTATAGCATCCTTTGTTTTATGCTTTGAAGCTGTCTTTTGCAATTCGGTTACTGCGTCAAATTGCCTTTGAATTTCCTTGTTAAATTTGGGATTTTTGGCTCCCGTAAGCCTATGCGCGGCATCCTTGGCGTGCCCTATAGCATCCTTTGTTTTATGCTTTGAAGCTGTCTTTTGCAATTCGGTAAGCTTAGCTATCGTTGAGCTAGGTTTATCTAGTTTTTTAGGCATAATGGCTGTATGTGGTAAGCTTGGATACTTTGAATAACCACAATTTCTTTACTAACAATACTTTATATCCTGTAGGGCTACGGTTAGTAGCTAGGCTATACTGTAAGCTAGTTTTTTTTTTTAAAAAAAGAAAAGAAAAAAAGAAATATGCTGTCAGGTTGCAGATAGAGATACTGACATAATAGTTCAAGGAGTTATTGAGAGATCTTCATACCTTGGTGAATTTAAGCCCTCACAACTCTGATAAAACGTTGTTATTAACCATTCTTTCTAGCAGCGTGTTGAATTTGCTTTGCAATAAAGTCGTCATTTAAGTAAGAGCTCTCCATCACGTCCTGAAGGTGACACTTAGACTTACTAATTGCAGCAGCGCGGTCAATGACCTTTATATATTGTGTATGTAAGTGAGTCTCTTTCACTAATGGCTGGATGTGTTTTTTCATATATTCCATTGAAACCAGCTCAGCTACTATTCACACTAAAATAGACGGCTAACATACATCCCTTTAGTTTTAAGGTTCGATCCGTTGCAACGCCATCTATCTGATGAGTCATTCGGCGAAGAACCTTATTCTTATTGAAACGAAACCTTATTTCTTTTTTTTTTTTCAATTGTGTTTAATGATTGTATTGATACGATCCAATCAATTACATATTATTGTTATTGATATCTGAATTCTTATTATTGTCTAGTCACTGTATCGAGGTCTGGGTATAGCCTCTCATTGAATCACCTTATAACTGCAACATTCTTTTGTAAAATTTAATAAAAAAATCTCTATTAAGTGGCGGATACCCCCGTCCATATACAGTCCCCCAATGCAAACTGTGATAACTGTGCGCAATTCGGCTATAATAGTGTAGAATTTCTTGACAACAAGGGTCATCCATACATGAGAGGCTATTCAAAGAAGAAGATAACTGTGATACGAAGCTCCTATGGATAAATTCAGCTGATTTAGGTATTAGACTTAGAATGCCTTGACAATCCCTTACTAGTCTGTACTATTACAAAGAACTTGGTACGCAGTGAAGCTACTATAGGGAAGAGAAAAGTTCAGCCTCATTACAGCTATATGTGAGATTATGTAAAGAAATCTTACTGGTTATGCAATTAGCGGGTCCGCTTTTTCTTTCGAACTTTATATATTTAACTACCTGAGGTATCAAAGTAAGAACCGGTTTTCTTACTTAGCATGTACGTTGCCGAATGAGTCAATCTGTGAAAGAAGATAAATCCTACTTTGTATACGTTTTCTTTCATCCTCTGTATAAAAGTGATATGCTGGGTTCTAGTTCCTGCTATCTTCTTATCCCTTTCAACTTATTCATTAATAGCGACCAACTATTCCAATCCGTCTGAGCCATGTCTCCAAGACTCTCTTTTCTTGACCTGCCGCCGGAGGTACGCAATACCATTTACGGGCATTATGTTACAGTCGAAGGAGGCTATGTGTTCAACTTTCAGTCCGGCAAGCTGGGAGCTACTGGGAGTGGCGGTAGTATACAGCCCATCGACCAGGCTCTAAGGTTTACGTGCAAACAAGTGGCTGGGGAGATAAGCGGATTCGATCTTGAGGCTAATGCTATCAATTTCTCCACCGGATACTCTGACGAATGGCGCATCAACGCCGCTCGCTTCCACAGCAATCAGACTTTCCTCGCTACCGAAGCCTACGGCATGCTTCAGGGGCCTATTGAGGATAAAGACAATGAAAATAGTGATGAAATATTAATACCTGCCTTCACAACACATATCATGGAGGAAGTGGTGCGTCAATATCCAAAATTTGAACCAATGCTTCAAGCAATGCTAGAAGGCGACAATATCGTAGCGGAGCATGATTATTTTGGTATAGTGCCCTCTTATATACGGAAAGCAGTTCGTTACACAATTCAGCTTGCGGTGCAGCATGATTCGATTCCTAAACACTGGTACTCATTCGCAGTGCATTCACCAGAACAAGTACTTGACTTATGTAAAGCCTTCCCGCCTTGGTATTGTTGTTTGACCCAGCGCGAGTTTGATCAACTACAAGAACCCTGGCCCTTTACTAGACGGCAGTTGAGCGAGTACTGGGAGAGGCCTCATTTGGAGAAGAGTGGAGATCGCCAGTATACTCAAGGCAAATACCGCTATTCTGCAGCGGCGCTGGCTGTGAGATTTCTCTCCAAGTTACCAAAAAGACTACGGATGCATTTGCGAAATATCCGTCTATATGAAGACGCAGTGAGCGTGGCTTATCCAGAGTGCCATGCTCAAGGACTTATCGAGTTCTGTGCTGAGAATCCAAAACTCCATATTGAACGCCGCCTTGACCTATGGAGAAATGTTTTCCAATCGCCGTGTCATGAGGCACAAGCTTTTGATTTCTCATTCGAGGCAAGATGGATGAAGAGCACAAATGACAATAATCACCAAAGTCCAGGGCTACAATCTATCCGGGCCACTAATTGCCTTGCCCTCTGGATCATGGAAGCTTTAAGTCTTATCCCACTTGGTATGCCTGAAAACTCCTTCACGCTGATTCTCGATGGGGGTGAATCGCCAGCGAAATGTTCAGAGATTTTTCAAAACATTATTCAGCGCGACGCTGCTTGGCAGGTAGCTTGGGAGATGATGGCAGCTCAAACGCAGCCTAGACAGCCATTCTTCATGGAACGAAGCCATTCTTGCTGTAGGTCTTCTTATGCCAGAGCGTTTGCTAAACTCAGCTAAAAGTGTGGAACAGACAAATACGAGGGATTTCCTCAAGCAATTAAAGACATTATTCACAATGCCTCTGGCTTCATCCAGTGCACATTTGATCCCGGTTCAGATCTATGGGATTCTGACACAGAGTTTACCAAATATTGCCACCTAAACATAGAGGAATTTCATAGCCTCCCTTTGGATGTAAGAGAATTCTTTGAGCCGCCGGAGCCGTTACCGAGCTGGAGTGATCTTCTTGCAGAGAATATACTGCCCGAATTTTTTGGCGACCAGGAGGTAGAGCAACTTAGCCTGGATGACCGCTGGTGGTGGGAATATATTTTGGAGGAAGGAGATGAGGGTTATGAAGAACTTGATGAGGTTAACGCAAAGTTTGAAGAAGGTGAAACGGAGCGTAAGGAGGAAAAGTCGAAGCTCAAGCATACAACTGTAGTTGGCAGTTTTTCTTTTTTCGATTCATAAATGGTAGCTGCCGGGGCTTTTGGGACAATGTTAAAGGTAAAAAGCAAAAGAAAAGAAAACAACCCTAGAAAAACAGAAACAAAAATCGATAGAATTCAAAACGATGTAGACGACTGGTCACTACCCAGTCTATATAATACGCAAGTAGCAAATAGAGGATCATGTATTAATGATATATATATTGTGATCCTCTCTTTGAAGGCTAAATATTTCTTTATATCCATAATGCTGTAGTGAGTAAGTTGATCCTAGCTTCTGAGTCGCCTGGCAGTGATTTTTATTATACAGTGATTTTTATTATACAGTGATTTTTATTATACAGAGATTTCTATTATACAGTGATTTTTATTTATTTATTTATTTATTTATTTATTTATTTATTTATTTTTATTTTTTTGAAACCAGCTGTTAATAACATTGTATTGAGGTTGCAATATGGAGACGTAGAATTAACACCGCTATAGCTTTCGAATTTGTTAAACAACCTCTGCTACCCTTATAATGATTGTATTTCATCTTTTATGACTGCAACATCATTCTGCCTACTAAAATTTAGTAAGTCTATGTACAGAGCATAGCTTTGTAGCGCTTGAAGAATATTGCGGTAAATGGTTGCCCTAATTTCTGATTCACGAATTAATACCCATTATCATTTTCGCTTCATGCAGGCATTAATAAAACAAGTCCTTCGTAATTTCAATATCTCTGCAGGTTTCCAATATAGAAGTAAGAAGTAACTACTACTACACCTTGTCCATATTTCCGGAATCCCGCAAAGATAAAAAGAGGAACAGAACAACCCAAGTGAATGAAGACGGTAGCAATAGTAAAGAGCGACAATAGTCATAATGAAATATTCTAATCATCAGTGATAATCCAGTTATCAATTTTATATAAAACAGGAACAAAAAATAAAAAATAAAGAAAAATAAAGAAAAATAAATGCGAGCCGTAGGGATCGAACCTACGCGGGCATGCCCATTGCGGAATCAAGTCATTACGGTTCAACCAATGAACCAACCTAAACACAACGCCTTAACCACTCGGCCAGACTCGCCCATTGTATTTAATAAAAACAGTTGCAGATAGTGGGAAGTGAAAGTGATTATAGAAATAGACAGCAGCTTCTAAAAGCACTTAAAGATGTGCGCTAATCACATGTATATAAATCCGCCATGTAATTCAGTTGAATGACTTATATATAGCCTTCTCCATGATGCGATAAAACACCATTTGCATGACTAAAATATGAAAGTAGCAGCCTCCTTGGAATCGACTTGAATTTGCATGAATGAGTGAGTACCGTCATATTCAGGTTGATGAGATTGTCCAAGTCAAACTAAACAAAATGTCGAAATTTTCTCTCTGGGTTTGTTCTATCGCTTTTTTATAGCAACTATAAGTATATTGACTGTGGTTCTTTAATTGCAAGATATTTTGCGTTAGCTATGACAGTAAAAGTTGTTATAAGAAATCTAAAGTGCCTTTAAGATTTTACTATTGAAGACATTTGCCTTGGATGGGATGTGCTCCCTTTTTAAACCTTATAGCGGCGATCTTTTTATTTATTTATCTATTTTTATTTATATCTATTTCTACATTTTTGGATATCTAAGTTCTGTTCGTGTGGCTTAATTTTTTTTTAATGACTTTTCTTTTTCTCCTAGGTAGGGTTGATGATTAAGAACGCCAAAACTTAGCTTTGAAATGTATTATCTGGCCATCAGGTATATATAATACATGTGACATATTACAATTGATGGTAAACTGAGTGATGGAATAAAGGTTGGAGTTGCAAAATGATGTTACTCTGGGGCGTATATATGTATCTATATCCTCAACCGATTATATACTCTATCTAATATCTGGTTACTTTAATCTGAAAAGTAGATATCATGCAGAGCTTGGAGGGCCAACAGATATACAGACATGGCTTGAAGCTCCATGTAACTATTATGACTTCATGTAATTATCACAGCTATTCATAATATTAGCTGATCACCACCAAAGAATCATCATCTTGGTATTCCCACATTAGCTTTATAAAACTAATAATTAATAATAAAAAAAAAAAGAAAAGAAAAGAAAAGAAAAGACCATTTCGCTCGATTTCAATGTATTTTCATTCATATCTGTTACTCTATACGCTTTATACATTTTATACATCATCCAACCCTTCATGCGGATAAAGCATCTAATACGCGTCTTGTCATAGCAAGCACTTTTTCCTCTTCTAATTTCCTTGCTACAAGCTGTAGACTAATCGGTAGTCCGTGCATCAGTTCAGAATCATCTACACGTCCTCGCTGTTAGCAATTAAGAATCTTACGTCTCTCTCTCTCTCTCTCTCTCTCTACATGCACACATATACACACAGACAAATACAGTCGATAAAATAAAACATACATGTCTCGTGAATGACTTTGCAGTCATCGCTAAGGGGCGTATAATCAGGCTCTTCAACGTCGATGCTTTCATCTACGTTTAAGCCAGTGGGAAATGAGATGGCAGAATAGTCGAGCACATTGTAGACACCGGTATAGGCAACTTCATCACGGTTAGCTAATTGCTGTCGGAACATGCAAGCAAAGGAAAATGATAATATACCGTGTCTAAAGGCCCCGTTCTTGACTGTGTTAAACGGTATTGTCGGTAGCAAAATCGCGTCGATGCCCGCCTCGTTCCACCTATCTAGGTGGCGATTCTGGAAATCAGTCCTTTCCAAGTGTAGCCTCCACATTTCTGCAGTACCTAGCTCTCTTGCGATGGCATAGTCTTGCATCTCGTCTCTGAATGGTTCACCAGTGGGATCAAGCTGCGACTTGATAGTCAGGCCGCCATCGGCTAAAAACATGCGCTTCATTAGCAAGTTACCCTCAGCTTGGTCAACATTATCCCACTCCACAATCTCGTGGCCAGCGGCTTTCAATTTGGATATTGTGTGCCTCAAGGCGCGGACGACGGGAGGCGTAGGTTGGACCATGCCGTCGTGCCACATAACGCCAATCTTAAGCTTCGGAGGAAGCCTCGCGTCTCTCCAAGGGATTGGCAGGCATTTAGGATCCCTCAGCCATGGTTCGCCATCGATAACTGCCTTACTGTACAGCCGGACGTCTTCGAGGGTGGCAGCCATGGGTCCATTGACAGACATGATAGCCTCTTGGCCAGGCATGCCGGATCGGCAGTTTCGCACGGGGAAGCGGCCGAATGAGGGCCGAATAGCGAAGATACCCGTGCAAGCAGCTGGAATTCGAAGAGAACCGCCTATCTATAGTATTAGTTTTTTCTTTCTTTCTTTCTTTCTTTCTTTCTTTCTTTTTCCCCGATTATTTTATTTTCTTTTTGGAAAATGAAAACAACCGTAAAGAGGCGGCTTTTGAAAAGGGGTAATATCTACCAATGTCAGATCCCACGCCAACAAGGGAACCCTTCATGGCAATGAGCGCAGACTCTCCTCCAGAGCTGCCACCACTCGTTGTCCGCCTATTCCTCGGATTCAAAGTGCGACCAAACACGTTATTTACCGACTCGGCAATCATCATGGCTGTTGGTACATTTGTCTTGACATAGAATATGGCGCCAGCATTATCTAACACTTCGACAAGAGTCGCGTCTGATTTAGAAGGGTCGCCCACGTGAACCGCCATGCCAACTGTGGAATCAACGTCCTTGAGATTGACATTATCCTTCAACGATATGGGCAAGCCATGAAGAGGTCCAATTGGCTTGCCAGTCTTTGCAAAATATTCGTCTCGGGCACGGGCCATGGCCATTGCTCGATCGAAGAGCGTTTCGGATAGGCAATTTGTCTGGAATTAAATCAATAACAGAGGGTCTTTCATAAGAGACAAGAAATGCTAGCACAGTTTAGGAAAGATAATTGAAAACTTACAAGTTGATGAGCAGCTGACGCTCGCTTGCAAAATGCTCTGGTAACGTCTTCTGACTTAAGCTTACCCGAGGCCATGTTCGCGACGAGTTCGCCAGCAGTTGAGTTGGTAATTTCCAACTCTGCGTTTGTAAACCACCCAGAAGTCTCGGGCCATCGCGTCACGTCGTCTTGCGACTCTGGTGGCAACAAGTTCTCTGGTATGCGCCATTCCTTTGGAATAGAGGCTAGCAAGGCACTGCGTTTCTTTGCGCCAAGCTTCTCCCACGACGGCTTTATGCCATTTGTGCCATTTGTGCCATGTAGACCGCTTGTGGCCGTCATCTTGGCAAATTTCTCTGCTATTATATAGAAATAAAATATATAAATAACAGAGAGAGAGAGAGAGAGAGAGAGAGAGAGAGAGAGGCAGGGAAAAAAAAGTTTGATAAAATAAAAAGAGGAGTAATAGATCTGTAACAAGCCGGTGGCGGGAGAAGTCGAAGGTTAAGGTTAAGACTCGACAGCCGCTGGCTAGCTACTTGATGGAGCAAGCCCACCTCTTAGATATAGGGAATTCTTTTCTCTCTCCCCCTTTTCATAATCTCTATCAGGCAAGCACCAGCTGATCTGTTGCCCGCACCCGATGCCGGATTCGCTGTTTGGGATGAGATAAAGCCGCAGTCTTCCATCTCTGCCAGTGCGGGGTCCCGCGTGTTTCCAAGGTCAACGAACCCTTCAGCTATGGGTCTTCCGCCGATGCGGAGGCATATCCTCCGTTAGGAGGAAGAGAAGGTCAAGATAGGACCAAATGTGGACGATGGTGGATAGGTGATGCGGTCCGATGCCTCAGTTCTGTGCTAGGAGAACAAGGACGCCCTTCTTCTCCACCAATTATTGAGCGCTTGGCAAGGAGATACGATTGTAGATTGGTTGCCTGTTCCGGTATGGGCTATGGACTATGGAGTACAACAAGGTTCTGATATCTTCGTGTGGAGAGAGTGACGAGAAATGATGGCCCGTTACTTACATAGCCGGTGGCTTGCTGTCATGCACCCCGGTTTTTAGTCAAAGCCGCCCAACACTACTAACACTAGTAGTGCTACAACCGTGGGGTAATAGTTTGCTTGGACATAGAGCCGTTTCTAGATAACACTAAATACGCAGTGGTGTCTTTTATTCACACATATGATTCAATAGTTTGTTTCTAGCATCAACATATTGATATTCTCTCCGTAATACTCAGGTCTTAACAAAATAGTTACCAAGCTCAAGAAACGCAGTAGCAAGGAATTGTCTCATTCGGACTTGCGTATGTCGCTTGCCATCGGAACCTACGTTTAATATACGGCCACTTCGGATGCTCGGAACTGCTTGGAGCACGGTGAGGCTCACTACATTGAGGGATACAGAGTATTCGAGCCCTTCTTATACATAAATAGCTATAATTAGCAGAGTGATAGGATTATGATTAGTCTACGAGGGAGTGTTTTGATATGATAATTTCTCATCATCACCAGAGGCATTAACGCTTTGCCAAAGAAAGATAAATGATTTTATAAAAGGGAACACGATCTTCGCTAGCGAGCACGCCCTTATTAGACCATAACATAAGAGCTATATAGCTGAAGTGCATATATCATTAGTAGAAATTTTACTATCAACCTAAGGCCAATGATATTGCCAATCTCAGGTATAATTTGCGACAAGATTGCGTAATAACTCAAATTGTCCCCTTCCAATGCAGTATATCCTACGCATTTAGTGTCTATGCTATTAATTGTTTAGCAGAGACGCTCCTATCCGCCTTGGACAGTCATCTTTCCAGAAAAGGCCACGGGTGAACTCTTTAACATACAACCTCTGTATCGTGTATTAAGCTCAAGACCTCTGCAATTCGGTGTAATAGCTAAACAAGTTTTGAAATAGAGGGGAAAAAAAAATCTTTCACATCGTCGTTAGAAAAGAACCCTCGATCATAATCCAATTTATAGCCACCCAAAATTGACCTGTTCTTAGAAAAATATCCGCCTTGTGTGCCATCATACCAGTCATATAAACCATTTCCCCAAGCTGTCCCTTTCTGCTTAACGCAGTTATTCCGTTTTATGATTCCATGTCATATCCATCCCAAACCATCGCTTTGATTTCCATAGAGGCCAAAAACAAAAAAAAAAAAAAAACAACCCAACCCTTTATTTTCCAAAAAGAAAAAAAAAAAAAAAAAAAAAAAAACAAAAAAAAAAAGGAAAAGAAAGAAAAAGGCCATCATCTTTTCTTTCTTCAAGTTAAACTAGCCCTTTCATCTTCCACCGGTCTTCACATCTAGCCAAGCCGTCAGGGTATCGACGAACGCCAGCATGATTACAATTATGCCAATAAGCTCTTACAACGTCACATTGCTGCACTGAACTCGCATTAATACCTGCTAAATATGCTGGGACAGCCATATGTATATAAAATTGTGAAACTGATGGTGTTGATGCGATGATCTGACACGTACGATCCACGGCCAAGGAAATTGCACCTGGCGTGGACAACGTCGTTGGCTCGTTACTGACTCGGCTTAGCACGGCGATAACTCCAGCGCAACGATATGCATCAGCCGAGCGATCCCAGTCAGTAGTACCTTGCCCAAGCTTAAGAAGCTGCTCCATGGCAAGAAAGGCACTATTGGAAGGATTGGAGGTGACCTCGCCATCGGCTACTCGAGTGAAGAGGCTGAAAGTATCAGCCGCGCACCCCACGGTGCGAAAGAAATTGTCATTCAGAAGATCTCGGTGCCAACTCTCAAAGATGAGATCCGATGTGCCCCGAATGATGCTGCCGCAGGTGTCGAACCAGACCAGTCGAGCCACCATTTCACCTAGGCCCGTGATGCTCTGTGACAACTTGTCCAGCTCGGCACGACTTTTGCAGTGATAGTCCAGCAGTGATTTGGCCCCGTAGAGATGGCGCTGCCAGTCGCCGAAGCCACTATCACAGACCTCAAAGAAGGCAAATGCCGCAATGCCGATAAAAGCAAAAGGGTTAGTCACTCTTAACGCCTCCTTGAGGCTCATGAGAGCGTCGAGTCGGTAGCGCGCCATCTCCTCTGACTCCCACATGTGGCTTCCCTTCCCAGGCCCGCTAGTGATGGCACGAGCTGGGTGACCGTCAATACGAGCTTGAACAAAGTCGCGCAGCCGCGATATCAGCCGGAGGGCCTCGACCGAAAGATAATGGTTGCTCCGCAGAGCATCACCATCGAGTGAGATGATTTGCTGGCACAGCGCTACGAGAGGCTTGATAAAGCTGTTCTGATCGGCCTCAGACCAGTTGATCGGAACATCGTCGCCGGGGCTGGATGCCGGTCGGTCAGGCGGCGACCGTGAGTCTGCAATATGACCTGGTGGGGTGTGGGCAGAGTCACTGGATCGTGATACCATTGACTGTGACCTGGCCTGTCTTGTCCGTATAGCTGTCGAAGATGCGGCATTAGACGAAGAGGCAGCGTCCTTCGCGGACGAACTGGCACCGACCCAGATGACTCTCTGTGGGTACCCGCCACATGGCACCCCGGCGGCGATGCACTGTCACACAATGAGCATCTGATCTCAGACTGAAATTCATGATAGCTATCACAAGGGGGATGCCATGCCATGCCATGCCATGCCATGCCCCAGGGCCGAGCAACGAGCAGTTTCAAGAGAGAGGGGGCCTACCCACTTCTCCACACGAGGGTCTATTCAGATCGCATTTCACGTTCCTTAATTTGCAACTGCGGCAATCCCGATCTCGGCGCATGCCGCGCGGCTTTCCCACTGGCTTATTGCGCTGCTGATTGACAGCGTCCTTGGAGTTGGAAGCCATTCCCGCGAACACTGGCTTTACCTTATTTTGGTAGATTGCCGGATTAGGAAGGCTAACAAAAAAAAGAAGAAACCAATTCGAGCCGGGGGTGGGAGGGGGTGGCGGGTGTGGGAGAAGAGAAGAGGAAAAAGAGGAGAAGGAGGAGACGGAGGAAAAGAAAAGGAAGATCAAAAAAAAGTAAAAGAGGGGAAGAGGATGACGGCAAAGAGCCTCTAACAATATCTGTGTGGATAGATGTATGTACATAGGCGAGAAAGGGTTTGGACTGTCTGCGGGGGCATCAAGACGAAACGAGGAGAGGAGGAGGAGGAGGAGAAGGAGAAGGAGGAGGAGGAGGAGGAGGAGGATCTAGTTATCGCAGCGCTCCGTACAAAGTACGTGATGCTCCATAATACGACCACGACTAAGTAAAGTAGTACGGAATAATCTTCCGCTGACTGGGGTGGTGGATGGATAATTGGATGGACGGATGGATACCAGAACTAAAGAGTTGGCCCCCCAGCTACCCCAGCTTTTTATTACCGTCTTACCCCTTCCCCACGGTCTCGATAACCCGCCATGACGCCTCGTTGGCTTAATATCTAGTGTATCATTGGGCTCATTGTCTTGTCAAATTCTTACATATAGCTAGTCTGGCAATCCATTGTCATAAGCATAGTTGATATTCCAGATAACATAGAAGGAAGATAGCTAGGCGAACGCTAATCAGTTCCATGCCAAAACCCAACAGGGATATTGACTCGGCCAACTTTTTCCTTCGTAGGCAAGATACAACTTGCAATCCAAAAACTGTTTACATGTATGTATCTACCTAAAACAGCGTAGCTACCAAACCCATCCGCCACATCACCACTCAAGGACAAGACGAAAGGCGTTAAAGTATGTGCTGGTTTGAAGCCTACCAAAAAACGGAGAAGAAGGAGAGGAAGGAGAAGAACAAGAAGAAGAAGAAGAAGAAGATGATGATGATGATGATGATGAAGAAGAAGAAGAAGAAGAAGAAGACCAAGAAAATACATGTAGAGAGATAGCTCAGGTCAAGAGGCGCCAGCCCTTATCTCGCTATTCCGATACTAATATTCTGGACCCCGTACACCTTTTTTTTTATCGCCGGTCATTCTAGTTTTAGCCGGCAATTAGGGCGATAGTAGAAAATCATGTTCCGACGGGGGGTGCTGAGAAATTTCAACTCATAAAGATCCACCAACGTCCCTCGTCTTTTCTCCCCGAGGAAGAGATAGGCATCTCGTATCAAACTTGACGTGTTGCGACTCATCTTAGAATTTGGCACCAGACTTCCTTTTGTCTGTGATTCTTACCAAAGAACCACGCAGATTTGGTTTTCTTTCCTTTCTTTGTGGAACTACTAGAGGAGGCTTACTCAACCTCTTCGGCAGTTCAAAATGCTGCACCAAAGATTCCGCGATTATTTCCATTCCGAATATCAGCCTGGAGAGCGTACGCTGATACGTAAAATTGACTTTTTTATCCTTACGTTTTGCTGTGTCAGCTATTTCATCAACTATGTATGCAAAAGTCCAACATGAAGTCGTTTATTTATTATATTTTATCTCTTCTGTCAGCTAACTATCTCAACAGCTTGACCGCTCTAACCTCGCCAATGCTTACGTTTCGGGTATGAAAGACGACTTGGGCTTCGTCGGTAACCAACTCAATGTAATCAACACTTGCTTTACGGTTGGGTAAGTAAATAAAACCAATACCATCCCTTCATGAGACAAGGGGGCAAAATAAATCTCCCCCAAACAAACAAACAAACAAACAAACAAACAAACACACAAACAAACCCCAATTAATATCTATATCAATTATTAACAAGGCCCAATGCATAGTTACGTCTTGGGCCAGATTCCTTCCAATCTTTCCCTTTACTATGTAAAGCCGCGCATCTGGTTTCCCTCGATGATGCTTCTATGGGGCGGTCTCACAATGGTGACCGCTTCGGTCCATAAGCCTCAGTCTATCATGGCCATTCGCTTCTTCCAGGGCATGTGTGAAGCGTCTACTTTCGTTGGTACACATTATATCCTCGGCGCTTGGTACACGGAGCGTGAGCTAGGCAAACGCAGCGGCATCTTCACTTCGTCTGGTCTGGCCGGCACTATGATTGGTGGATTCATACAAACAGGCATCCACCAGAGTCTTAATGGCCGTGGCGGACTCGCTGGTTGGCGCTGGCTCTTCATTATCGACGGCCTTCTTACTATCCCGGTTGCCGTCTATGGCCTCATCTTTTTCCCAGATACGCCACGCAATACCACAGCCTTTTACCTTAGCGACGATGAAAAACGACTGGCCGTTGCCCGTGTACCTGTGATTGAGGAACATTCACCAATCTCTCTCCGCTTCCTCAAGAAGGTTCTCACGTCTTGGTACTGGTGGGGATTCGTGATGCTCTGGGTCATTGCCGGTGAAACCGAGTCCTTCAGCAGCAACTCGCTGCTCGCGCTCTACCTGCAGCGTCACCCCACACACAAGTACTCAGTCAGCCAGCTCAACAACTATCCAACCGGTGTGCCGGCTGTTGGTATCATCTCGACCCTGTTCTGGGCCACGCTGACAGATTTCCTCGGTGGTAAGCGCTGGCTAGTTGGCTACTGGATTGGCCTGGTTGGCATTGCAGCCTCCATCATGATTCTCGTCTCCTCGCACCATCCGACCAGCTCTGCTTCAACCTCAGTTACCATGGCCGCTCTATACCTCTCAGGATCAGTCTATGCGTGTCAAGCTACCTTCTTTGCCTGGTGCAACGACTCAATGCGACACGAAGAGCACGTGTTCCGCGCTATTGTACTGGCTGGCATGAACCTGGGAAACAATGCTGTCAACGCTTGGTGGAGCATCATCTTTTACGGAGCCGAGACCGCGCCATGGTTTACAGTGAGTAATACTTATTCCCATTGCCTTACAGATAAGCTTTTTTTTTTTTTTTTTTTTTTTTTTTTTTTTTTTTTTACTTTTATTTATTTTATTTACTAACATTTATTTCCAGCGTGGCATGTGGGCTATGATTGCTTGCTGCATCGCCCTTGTACTATGGACAGCCGTTTTGTCTTACCTGGATGGCCGAAACAGAAAGAGGCTATATGTTGATGAGGCCAGGGGTAGCCTAAGCATTGTTGTCGATGGCAAGGAGTAACTACCTAGTGCTTCTATGTATGAAGGTGTTATTAGTATTAATAGATCTATGCAGTATTTAATAGTCAGTATATTCTTGCTTGAACTTGGTAATAAGTGCATATGCAATGCCAACGGACAGAAAGAATCCAGGGACCTGATTAGCTCAGGCCCCGTCTTTACCGTTCCACAGAAACCAGTAGAGTGATGTGGCATAGTGTAACCATCCGCATACATACTCTCTTCATCTCCCGACATCTCATCTCTACCATACAATAAACCGAGCGCAGCTTTGTCTTTATTGTACCAGACTACATATCCACTGAGAAAAATTTCTTGTTTGTCGGCATTTAGCTGCTTGAATAACTCAGTTGACCGGCGATAGATTATGAATCATCCATGAGTATTTCGTAGGCGTGGAAAAAGTATCCTGGTATGGCAGGCTGCTCCAGTCTCTTGACCATCCGTCAATCTCGGTGAAGTGGTCATACGCTTGCCCACCTTGTTCTCCGGTGTTAAATGTTTTGTCGTGGCTTATGAGGTAGTTGTTAGTTAGCTTCCTTTCTATACACTACTAGCACAGAGTTTCTTCTCCCCTGGATATTTGCTGCCTTGGTTAAATTAACCTGAAGCGCTTTCTTGTTAAGTGTCACAAACAGTCTTTGACCGTATTCGAAATCTTCGAGAAGTGTGCTTCAATTGCGATAGGGATCGACGCCATTGTTGCCACAACGTACGGCTACTTTGCAGAATGTACAGGATAATTTACTGAACTTGCCTCATATCTGTACGGCAATCTTAATGTAGCTAGATGTCTTTGATCACCTAAATCAATCCAGACAACATAAATCAAGCTAGATCATTTCATTATTATTATTAATACAAAATAGTTCGAAGGGCTATTCCATTTGTTTTAAAATTCTTACAGTTTAAATCATTGAAAGATTGGCTGATATTGCACTTTTGTAAGACCTAGCTAAATATACCACTGTTTGAAGCCTGACCTTAGGTCTATCCGCATCTCTATCCTTGCTCCGAGTACAGAGCGAGCACAAGGTACAAAGCAGTGGCCGTCGGTGACTTTCTCTTAGCAAGTCTATATTATCTCATCCGGAAGAGTATCTCGTGCAGTTTAATTCGCCTGTAAGAGGCGCCGAACCTCACCGGCAATCGCATCACCAACCTCCTTCGTCCCAGCTTCACCTCCCATGTCCCTAGTCCGAATACCGAACCCGCCAGCCTCCTTTGAATCAAATACCGTTGCAACTGCCTTTTCAATGGCTGCTGCCTCATCAATAAGCACGCATGAATACCTTAGCAGCATCGCCAGACTGAGAATCTGAGCTACAGGATTGACGATATCTTTACCAGCAATGTCTGGAGCGCTCCCGTGTACCGGTTCATAGATGCCGTTGCATTTTCCCTTTCCGGGGATGCCTGAAATACTGGCACTGGGTAGTGTCCCGAGACTGCCAACGATACCGCCCGAAATATCAGATAGAATATCGCCAAACGTGTTGTCCGTGTGGATCACGCCGTTGAAGCCGCGAGGGTTCTTGACCATGAGCATTGCCATGCTATCTGCGAGCTGATGATGCAGCTCGATATCTGGAAATTCTCTCTTGAAGACATCCTCTGTAACTCTCCGCCAGAGTCTCCCACTCGCGAGGACATTGGCCTTATCAGCGCTCCACACGATGGCTGGACCTCCTCCACCCTTGCCATCGCCAAGGATTCGAGCCACAGCGGCAGATACACGGGCACAGCGCTCAACTTCTCGGGGTTCATAAACCCATAAATCAGATGCAATTTCAGGCTTTTCGACCTTGTCTCCAAAATAGGCACCGCCGCAGTTCTCTCTCACGACTATAAATTTTGTACCTTTAACAATATCTGGCTTGATGGGTGAAGCATCCAGCAGAGATGGCACTAAAATCTCACATGGCCTTAGGTTGGCAAAGGCATCCAGCTTTTGTCTAAGTCCCAAAATGCCAGCCTCTGGGTTTGGGGAAGCATTCGCCCATTCCGGTCCGCCCACGCTGCCAAACAGCACGGCGTCGCTCTTGCTAGCCTTGTCGAGGACATCCTCCGTAACAGGGACGCCGTGCCTGTCGATGCTGCTGCCACCTACAAGATCAAAGGTGCGCTCAAACTTGAGATTCGACCGGCATTCTTCTACGACGTCGAGGACTTTGAGAGCTTCAGTCATGACTTCCGGCCCGACGTGGTCGCCGGGAAGCACGAGGATGCGGAATATCTGGGTCATGACGTGGTAGTACAGCTGTTTTGTTTTGGTAGAGCAGCAAATAGTGAAATAAGTGACGTGTATAATTAACGTTTCTTATGTCTTCGTTTTCTTCTATTTATATGAACAACATGAAAAACTTGCCCAGCCAGCACCATCTATCACCCGTATTGTTGGTAAAGCCACTGCTGCTCAGCTCATTTATTAGCCTAGCATCACCGCGTTGGTCCGAAGCCGGCGGGAGGGCCTTTCACCTCATCCTCAGTACCCTCAGCAGACTAGTCTGTCGTATTAACTCAGAATAATAGCTTGACTACCCCCGACTATTACGGAGTACAAAATAACTCTGTTAGAGAGGGCTTCCCCGCATAGCCCCGCGGAAACCGACCGAAATGCGAACCGCCACTCAAATAGGCTCTTTAAAACGGGTAAAGCAAGCCGTCTTATTTAGTGACTGGGCTTAAATTGGCTTGAAGGGGTTGCCGCACTGTGTACCCATTAGAACGACGTTATTTATATTAACGGTCTTGAAAACGAGGCTACAAGAGGGGTTTCCTAGATTCCGATGTTAGACAAAAGGGTCTTGCTTCTAAAGCCATCGACGTGTTTACTCTTCAGTAACCCTTTTCCCAGCTGTCTTTTACTCATCTTTAATAGTTAGAAAAAGCTTTCATATAAACTAGCATTTTCCAAAAATGTCGTCAAACCGTCTCCAAGGCAAAGTGGCCATCATCACTGGTGCTGCTTCTGGCTTTGGCAAAGGTATTGCTACAAAGTTTGCTCAAGAAGGCGCCAAAGTCATCGTCGCAGATCTCTCAGAAGATACTGGTAAAGCAGTGGCGTCTGAGATTGGTGGTTCCTTCATACGTGCTGATGTTACCCAAAAGGTCGACTGGGAGGCCTTACTGGCGCTGGCGATCAAAGAGTATGGGCAGCTAGATATCGTGGTGAATAACGCGGGTGCGGCATATCCGAATAAGGCATCGGAAGGGGTGACAGAAAAAGAATTTGACCTAGTGATGAATGTCAATGTCAAGTCAATCTATCTGTCGTCCAGCGTCATTGTGCCCTACTTCTTGAAGGAGAATCGTCCTGGCAACTTTATCCAAATTGCTTCTACAGCCGGTATCCGGCCTCGCGGTGGTTTATCCTGGTACTCGGCATCCAAGGGCGCCGCCATCACGGCTACGAAGGCGCTGGCATCTGAATATGGCCCCAAGCAGATTCGTTTCAACTCCGTGTCCCCTGTCGTGGGCCTCACAGCAATGTTAGTACAGATCGCGCCGCTGACATCCTTTTAACAGCTTTGCTAACTAAATTTTAGGACAAATCTCTTCTTGGGGAGTGCTGATCTATCTGCATTTGTCTCAACGGTTCCGCTTGGCCGGCCTTCAACACCAGAAGACATTGCCAATGCGTGTTGCTATCTTGCAAGCGATGAAGCCTCTTTTATTACTGGCGTGAATCTAGAGGTGGATGGCGGACGATGTGTGTGATGATGCTAGTTCATCGAGCGGTAAAATATCTGGGTTTATTGAACTATTCGTGCCAAATTAACTATATATATATATATAGATGTGTTTCACAAGAGGCAGCCAGTCAATAGAGTCTAGGAAACAATGATCATTATGACACAGCATTATTCTAAGTAAATCTCTAGTTCAGTTGACGAGTAACATCCAGTTGCTTTTACGGAAGCTGTTTTCATCATAACAAAATATAGAGAAATATATGCAGTCATAATCTTATTTTGTACATTTAGCTACAGACCCTCAATCGTAAACGTTCCACTCTTCGTAGTCATAAACTCTTCAATTGCCACGTCCTTTCCACTCTCCTTCCCTGAACCACTCTCCTTAATACCCCCAAAGGGTGCCTCTGCGGAAGAATTATTGCCCGTATTCTAGACGTACTCGTATCAGCAGAGCTTTCTCTCTTGTGGCATTCATCGTAGCATTTTACTTACTAGGCCAATCATGCCTGCCTCTAGCTGTTCAAATAGTCTCCAGAGTCTATCCACGTTCTTTGTAAAGACATAGCTAGTCAAGCCCATGGCCGTATTGTTAGCCCTTTGGATGACCTCCTCTTCCGCGTCAAACACGGAGATTCCCAGTAATGGGGCAAAGATCTCATCTTGACTCATAAACATGTCATCCGTAACATTTGTCAGAATGGTAGGCGCCATAAAGTAGCCTTTGCTGCTCGATGTATCCCTCAGCCCTGTGCCAAACACCAACTTTGCACCCTTGGCGAGGGCATCTTTGGCCATATCTTCGGCTCTGTCGAGGCTTCTCGGCGTCGTAACCGGGCCTAGCGTAGTACCCTCTGCCATACCGTGGCCCATTTTTAGCTGGGATGTAGCATTAACAACAGATTCGACAAACTTGTCATATACACCTCGCTGGACATAGACTCTGTTTGAGGAGACGCAAGCCTGTCCTGCGTGTCGCCATTTTAATGCCATAAGCTGTCCAAGAGCCTGTTCAAGGTTGGCATCATCAAAAACGATAAAAGGGCAGTTCCCCCCAAGTTCCATGGTAGATTTCTTCAGGTTTTTTGCACACAGGCCTGATATGATCTTGCCGACTCTGGTGCTGCCCGTAAACGTCACTTTTTTCACCAGCGGATGAAGACACAGTGCCTCTGCTAGCTTTGGTGTACCCTCAAGGCTCGTTGTCAACACATTGAGGGCTCCAGAAGGGAATCCAGCCTTCAACGCGAGCCGCGCCACTGAGAGAGCTGTGATGGGCGTCTCAGGAGAAGGCTTGACGATCATAGTGCAGCCGGCAGCAAGAGCGGCACTCGCCTTCCTAAGAGTAAGGGCTATGGGGAAATTCCAAGGCACAAGAGCAGCGGCAACTCCAATGGGCTGCTTAATTGTAACTGCTCGACGACCAGGGACTGCTGAAAGAATAGATGCCCCTTGAACTCGTTCTGCTTCACCAACGAACCACCAGGTAAAGGTAGTCGCGTAATCGATCTCGCCATAAGCTTCCGCTAGAGGTTTGCCCGTCTCGTAAACCAGAATCTTAGCAAGATCATCTCGTGCAGCAATAATTTCTTGGTGCCATTTCAATAGCGTTTGCGCCCGCTGCCTAGGTGTCCATTTAGAGTAAGTCAGGAAAGTCTTGTGCGATGATTGGACCGCAGCATCGACATCTTCCTCGCGGCAGTCTGGGCATGACGCCCAAGTTTTGCCAGAGCCAGGATCAATTACATCAAAGCGTTTGCCTGACTTGGCAACCACAGCTTCTCCATCAACAAGGCAGTCCAACTGGCCTAAGCTTGAGTTGGCCAAGCTGAAAGGAAGCTCGTTGTTCATGATACCGGCAGCAAGAGATATTGCTAAGTGGCTTTGTTAAACAGACAAACTGAGCAAAAGTAAAAAAAATTTTTTTTTTTTTTTTTACTCCTAGAGGACGAAGGCAGAAGGCCAATCTTCTTCCCTATTTGAAGTTCCACTTAACCCAACATAACACAACATCAAGCTCGATGTCGTTTATTGTGCGGGGATATGCGGAGATCCTTGTGGTACGCTCCGTGTCAGCTCGGACAGTGCGGGTCGTTCTCCAGCTTTTTGAAGATTCAAAGCGGCTTCCCGCTGGATGAGCCGCCCACTACGTCTTAACAAGAAAGGAATCAATCGCTCATCTTTCTTTGACAATAACTTCATCAGCGGCTGTGGCGTTTCAGGTTTCAGGTCATGACTGTCCAGAATAGGCAACCTTTCATAATGAGATTCCATATTACACGGGACATTTTTATTAGCGTTACTGCGTGATCATCTTATCGAGAAGTTATTTTCCTGTCTTGACCGAGATCGGAGATTGCATCCGACGAGGTCAATCTATCGTCAGCCCACGTTTTAGATCACAGGATGATGATTATATGCGATAACGGCTGGTTACGCACATCATACATATCCAGTTCGCCTATCTGATATTTCTCTCTGTCATAGGTGCTGAATGAAATCATCCACGCCTATCCGTGTATCTATCTATTCCCGGTGTACAGCTATCTATAGCCAATACAGCTTCGTCCTTCTAGTCGTACCGCGACCGGCCTATCGTATCCCTCATCAAGCCACTGCGTAACTAACCCGACTGATACCCTTGCTCCTCCCAATCTTCTTCACTGTTGTCGCGCCGCATAGTAGAGTATTCTCAACATGTGTTCCACCGCAAGGATAAACCTCAGCCCCCCGAATTCGAACCACTCTAAAACGACTTTCTCCAGGAGGTAACAGATTTCGGTCTGGAATTAAGCGCGCCAGGCCCTCCCGATGGAAGTCCTCTTCAGTCCAGAAGTCAATCTCCACAGGCATTGCACGCCGCAGATATTCGTCAACGCGATCCTGGATTGGCTGTTTCCACTTGCCCTCAATCGTACCCCGGAATTCGCAAGCTGCGCTATCGGGGAAATGCGATGCTTTAAGTTCGTCGAAGCCTTCAATTTCCTTCTCTAGCAGATGCCGCACCGCTGATCCAAGGACATGGCCCGCAGTATGCAGTCTTGAGTAAAGGAGGCGCTTCTCTGCGTCGATGGCCTGCTCGACGAGATCACCCGGCTGAAGCTTCGCTACCGTTGACAAATCTTTGAAACGGCCCAAGTGTAGCACTAAGCCATCATTAACAACATCCATGCGTGCGGCACTGATGTCAATTGCCACGGGAACTTCATTTTCATCTGATGTGACTGCTGTGATCGTGCCCTCATCAGACGGCTGACCACCCCCTTGAGGATGGAAGATGGTCTCCTTGGTCACGACAACATAGTCATCGTCGCCGGCGTTCTTGAAGATGGCACGGTTTGCTTCCTCCAGAGCTGAAAACGGACGTATGGATACCAGCTCGGTCCGCAAATTGAGCAGTTTTCCATCGTGATGAAAGGCCAAATAGGTCCCGGTAGGTTTTTCAGAAGCCATGAACGACGCCAATCTAGTAGTTAATCGACTACAAAGTACTTGATACCGGATTTTGTACATGCAATATACTGCTACTCACTTCCCACGAGGCTGCGACGCAAACTTGAGTTGTCAATACTATTATGTACAGAGCAGAGAGCCATTTCATAGGCCTTTCGCTCTTTGATTGACAAGTTTAGTGGGGGGCTGGCGCCCTATTGGCGCCTTTATTGTGTATTTGCAATTTCGTACTATTTCCGGAGCAAGCTTGTCTTAGTGAACCAGTGGAGACAGCCATAGGGCTTACAAGTAAGACCTCCATTCGAGAATACGGCCATACGCTTTCACGAAGAATATCTACGCGCTTCATAAAGAGAAGCTGATGATCAGAAGCCAACGAAAGAGAACTCAAAGATAAAGTCATGCTTAAAAGATTGGTTGACCGAGGAAATGGTAATGGTGGAGCCTATGTATCGGTTTGGTTCATCATCGCTGCGGAATCTTGTCATGGGCATTGCCACATGAGAGTGTTAGGTTAATAAACAGGGAGAGGATCTCCGTACGATCAAAAGCAATGTTATAAGTATATTGATATCCTTATGGATTTGATAAGTAAGCATATATGCAGTTTGTATTATCGAGAGAGTCTCAGAGCGGTGTCTTTTACTGAAGTGAAAAATATAGTAATCACCATCAACAAGTCCTGATATCAATATACAATTCTTCTTCGGACAAGACAGATGCAAAGTTGATGAAGAAGTGTGCACATGGTGAATACCTATTACACATCCATTTTACCAGAAACATTTGGTATCATGAATCAAAATAGCCTGAACATACACGCCTTTCTTAAATAAATAAATAAAAAAAAAAAAAAAAATTTCTAAAAAAAAAAAAAAAAAAAAAAAAAAAAAAGGGAAAAGGAAAAGAAAGAAAGCAAGTAAGGAGACATATCATCTCTTCTCGCCATCAAACGGCTTTCTTCCCCAAACCACCTTTTGATTATAATACGCGTGGAAATTCCTCGATGTGAGATCCCGTCGCAACATGCCAATATATACTAGGATCTCTTCTCGCGTCCATCCAAGCGTATTGGCCATGAAGATAATATAACCCTCAATATCTCTTTCGAGGACCATCTGTGCAAAGTGGCCGAGTTCTTTAGCCTTGGGGTCTTTGGGCCAACCGCCTATCGGCATCTGCAAAGCCAATGTGGTCAGTCCAGTTGCATTTTGGTGCCATGAAGAATGGACTGTTGCTGCTGATGTCTCCAGAAAAATATTGACTCACCTTGAAATTGTATTCTTCAATATCCACAAACCCAGCTGCCTCCATCGTCTTCCTCTGTGTCTCGTCTTCAACCACAGTAAACGACCTTCCAATCTTCTTCCCTCCCATAATGAAAAACTTGCCCCATTGCCCCATTGCGCAGGTTTCACTAACACTCCCGTCATCGCTTGTCATGATAGCCGAAGTCTCCAAGCTCTCAACGTAGCCACCTGGTCGCAGCACGCGATACGCTTGCTGCATCAGGGCATCCCAGTCCTGGATGCTGCCAACGAGCCATCGTACATGTACGTAGTCAAAATCCCGGCTACGAAATGTCCATTCCTGAGTGCAGTCTTCGATTTCGCTAGTTTCCATTTATCAAGTCAGCAATAGCAATTGTTGAGAAAAACAGGTTTGCAGAAAAGTAGAGGCCCACAACTGAAGATTCGGAGGCACCCATGTCGGTTGGATGGGAGAGATGTCAGTGCCAATGACATGGGCGTCGGGATATTCGTCTGCAAAGTCACTGTGAAATTTAATTACGTGAGCCTTCCAGTCTAGCAACTAGCGGTATCAACTCCATACATAGCCCATATTCCTGTAGAGAGAAAAGCAAGTGGTTAGCTTCACAACACGTTATGAAAGCTTACAATAAAGAGACTCTAACCTGTACCAGTGCCTATATCAAGGACTCTCTAATCACGAAAAGATTGTGTCAGCCCAGTACGTCCATAGCATATTCCAATATTAGAAAACTCACTTTGATGTTTTTCTTTCTTATTGGAGCCATGAGGAGCCTGTCTCCCATTGCCATGGAAAGAGTATGATGACTGCGAGGCGCGCGCCAGTTAACTTAGCCTGATGCCTATTCTATTATGCTTTGCTCCTTTTGCCAACCTACTTTATGTCCATTGATTCGCTTGCTGCTTCATCATTTGATTGCCTATTTTGCTACAAGTCAGTCTGATGAGGTCAAATTCATATCCACCTCCGCTCCATAAGAGTGCCCAGGAATTAAGACACTTGCCAGTACTGTGCGGTGCCCGTCTCACTGTGAAACCTCCGCCCGTGGATCTCTCTATAATGTAAGATGCTAGATGTCATCGAGGCTGTTGAGCTGGCTGCATCAGTACCAAGCGCTGAATCAGCGTCGTCATCATTGTAGTCGCCATCGCCTCGTTGATTGCCTCCCTGTTGTGATATCTATTTGCATAAGTACTCCTTACGGCTTCAAAATCAAGCTCTTTATAGTTCACGAAACTATGTTGACTAACCTCTTGCCAGTACCCAGCTGGAAGAATGCCTTCCGAAAAGCTATGCTGCTGCTGGCTTCCCCCTGGTGCGCCTGATGCGCCTTGCCCGGGCGTCTTTTCCATGGAGTACTCGATAGGTAACGATTTCCCTTTCCCTCTTTTCCTCCTTCGTCCTCTCGTTTTCCGTTATTTCGACGTAGTTATAAAGGCAATGGAACGAGGCGATTGCGCAGGACTATATGGTCAATAATGAAAGTCATATATCTTGTAACGTAGTCGCGTGGTCGAAGCAAACGTTGTTCAAATCTCTCCGCTTAGTTCTGCCAATGGTGCCACTTCAGAGTATGTCCACAGTGCGCGTATATACGACGTATGAAAATGAGGAGAATGGTTAAGTAAGCATATGCAATTACTTGCATGAATGTAGGTTTGTCGCGCAATCAAGCGTCTCTCTCGATTCCCATATTCAATTTGATCCAAACATAAGCCACGACGAGTCCAACGCATTTAGGCCGTCGATGCAGTGCTCATGCGGCCTTTGGCTTGCCTCGGCTGTTTGCTTTCGTGGATCCGATCGACCCAGCCAACAGCTAGTCATTCAGGTTTTGCTGTGTGCGAGACATTAAACCAAAGAGAACAAGGGAAAGGATTATTTAAAGAGGGCCAAAACAGCATCAAGTCGGTGATAGATGATTGAAGACCTCAAGAGAGTGTGGACCGGCGTGGAGACTACGACATGAAGGTGGAGAAGAAAGATCGTTTCCAACTTGTTGGCTCTAGCAACTTTTCATTTTAGTAAGCCTTATTCCGCGTTTTGATTATTATTGCTCATTCCATCGTAGCATCAAGGAGTACATAAGGAGGAGAGCTAAGAAAACTTGTCAGTGCTGGTCTTCCCGTCCCGCGGCCTTGCATTTGTTTTCTACAGATTCCGATTGATTTCAAAACTCCTTCTCATGCTATTTCCTTCTTTGATCAAATACTGTAGTTCTTTGATCTCAAGCAACTCTTCTAATCAAGATGCTATCCTCCCCCTGGGCGTGGCTGCCCTCTCCATTGAGGCACTTGAGTTCAGTCCGTCAAGGATAGACAATCGTAGATATATGCCCACGAAGGATAAACCACGAATCAAGACAAGAAGACAGATCCAAATCCTCCACATTTTTTCTTCTTTCTTAGTTGCTGTGCGTCAATAATTACTCTCTCTCTCTCTCTCTCTCTCTATATATATATATATATATATATGGTAAAATCCATAAAATCCATAAATCTGCAAGAATCCACACCCACACCGCATATGACTGTAACGTGTCGCTCTCCATCATGCCTCTGCGACCTATGGCACAGAAAACTTACAGCGGTTAATTTATGTAAACATACATAAGCGCCAAGACATTTAACCATAGATGGACTGACAGGAACTTGTGGGATACTTTGCACTCATGGCGGATGTTGAAGATGAAGGTGTCTTGCATCATGGCTTGTTACAATGGGCTATGGGCGCCAATTCAGTCTGCCAAACCCGTGATGATAGCGCAAGTAGTATATATATGTCTACTAGCCAGCTAGCCTTTTTAATCAGGCTCAAGCATTATCTAGTCATCACTAAGACTGTGATCAAGCTCGCCGGAAACCTCGGCAAACTGAGCGGACGGAAGCCTAGCCCTGTATCTGAACGAACGTGTCAAATGCCTATTTAAACGTATGAACTATGTACAGAGACGTGAGTATCAGTGGTCAAATAAGAATTGTGGCGTCATATAATCACACCCTTTTACTAACTTAAATCATAAGCATAATGACTCTTATTAGTCTATTTAAGCATACATTACATCTACTGTCTCATATTCATCACGTCTAATCTTCGTACCAGAACCCACACCCTTTCATTTTTATCCCCTTTCTTACTCCGAAACAGTTATTACCTACTCCGCACTATGATCCATAAAACATTATCAGCTCTAAGCTATTATAGCTGTCGCCTTTTTCATCAACGAAGGATCCGCCAACAGCTCTATCGCAATCTGAGACTCTGCTCTAGCGATAATCTCTGCCTGTGAAAACGCGAAATCTGTGCCGCTCACATTCTTGAACAGCGGCTCATGGTTGAAAGCACAAAGCGATCCCGTCACGCCCGTGCAGACGCCATAGTTAGGGTGGAACACTACCTTGGCTGCGCTCAACAAATTATGATTGGAGTCCAGCACAGCGTCCTGGATCCACGAGGCATCGCTCGAGGCGGGGGCAATGGTACTAGTAGGAAAGTTGGTCAGACCGTAGTCGGCTGTCGCAAGAAGAGAGGTAAAAGCGTTAGGGAGGTACGGCGTCACTTCTAGAGCTGGATATTGGACATCGCGAGTGACGGTGTTTGGAAGGGAGCCTAGTGCGGCGCTGACGAAGTTGGCCACCTTTGTCAGGTCGGCAGTAAAGCGCGTACGCATGTCTATCGTGATGTCGAGCTCCTTGGCTGTTGTGTTGCCAGGCAAGTAAAAAGAGACTTCAGGATTATTCTTGAGCGCGTTGTAGGTCTGAATCGTGAGCACTAGCGGGCCTTTGGTCGTCTCCGAGGCATGTCCACCGGGTCCCTTGGCGATTATGCTCACACCATTGGCATCCGTGGAGACCGTGTAAGTGACATCACGATAGGTTGAGTCGAGGATGCTAGCTACAGTGCTGTTGACCGTTGCAAGGTTTGAGCCAGCGACCCCAAGGGAAATCTCACCCTGTACAACATTTGATGAATAGACGCCGACGTTTTCAATGCCAATGGCGCTTGAGCTTGTTCCCGGTAAGCCTGACAGACTTCCTACAATATTCAATGCCTCGTAGGCCTTTCCTACCGCTTCGAAATGTGTATTGCCCACAAAAGTCGCAAAGTAGTTGAGTCGCGCGTTCATTGGCTGGATCGCACTTGAGCTGGTTGGGTGCGCCATGAGCCAGATATCAGAGCCATTGAAGGCTCCCGCGTTGTTGAGCTTGAACTTGCCTGCCCCATTCTCCTCGTCCGGTGTGCCAACCAGAATCACACGGCCAGGAATATTATAGTGCACCAGCGCTTCGCTGACAAATTTCGCCGTGGAGATACCGTTGAGAGCGATGAGATGGTGACCACAAGCATGGCCGACACCTGGCAACGCGTCATACTCAGCCATGAAGCCCACGGTGGGAAGATCGCCAGTGAAGCCCGCTGGTCTGTTGTCGAACTCGGCTTTGAATGCTGTAGGGAGAGCAAAGGCTGACCCTAGCACTGTCCAGCCGGCGATGCCAGAGAAGTAATTGACAATACGATCGTGCGCATGTGTCTCGTCCAGACCGAGCTCTGGGTCATTGTAAATCTGCTGGCCGATGGCCTTAAGTGTTGGCCAGTTGGTGGCTGAGCTTTGCTTCAGGAAGGCTGGAAGATCTGGGAGATTGATCGCCGACTGGGCTACCGCTCCCGTAGCAGCCAAGAGAATTGTTGAAGAAAGATGCATCTTGCTTTTGCAGTCGTGAATGTCAAAGAGAAGAAAAGTGCTTAATGGCTGGCTGCTTGATTTACCTCAAAAAGGTCGAGATCTGCGCCTTCTTTTATACTCTTCTTCTCTTCACGCTCTACGGAGTAATTCTTTCTCGTCAACTCCGGAGCTTTTGCAACAACTTGGTGACAAAGGGTCATCTCCACCTCCTGACCACCGCTGCATCTAGACACATCCATGTACCGTCAACCCATCGTCAGATAGATACCTAGTACAAATGATACTGGTCATAGAAGTACTAGCAGTAGTATAATCCTAGAGCCGCGGAATCTTAGTCCCTAGTAAGAAGTACAAGAATTCATCGCCATCACTCTTACTTGAGCACTGGAAGCCCCGCTGCTGCCAGCATAAATCTCTACCCAGGTAATACTATCTATCTCTTTGCAACCCCGGTTCTATGGGTCTGATAGAAAACTCTGATAGATGAAATAGCGGTAATACTCTTGTAGAAGCCAGGTTCTAGTGCTGCAATGTTGTCATGGCTCAAGACAACGATCCACACTGCAATTGTTCCTGGATTGTTCGGGTTGATGCGACGGTGTACAGTAAGCCCTAATTAGACATGGCCATATCAAGTTGACAACTAGCAGCAGACTTTTTTTTTAGCGCTTTGATAGTGAAGACAACGGGATATTATCCTTGTTAAACAAACTAATAGTAGTAAGACGATGACAACACTTGAGCTCAATTTCTCTGTTAAGCTTCAAAACAAGAGATTATGTACACATATTAAACGGAAGCAACCTTCATATATGCTTAGCCGGAAAGAGATCAGCTGTTTACCTCAGATCTGCTAACGTAGCCCTTAGTCTTGTTTCTTGAACAGATTCCCCACCACTCTTAGAAGAGTAACAGTATACCAACTTTTCCGTAACTATGGTGTCCATAGTAAACAAAGGGGGACAAGGACCGACATTAATTAGTTCAATACAGAGGTGGAACGTCATGGATCAACCTTCGGCGCCATTGTAAAGACGGTCAACTTCATTTCTAACAAGACAAGGATATATAGCCCAACTACATATTGAAATTTGTCACTAAAGCCTGCATTTAAGAGCCGGATGCATGGTTTCACCGAGCATTGGCAACAGAGCCAGTCAGTCAAGGCTAAATACGTTTGTAGCTTTGGCGCCTATGCGCTTCAAGTTTGGAAATGAGAGCTCCCAATTGCCTCTTTTAAGTATGATGAGAAAGGCCCGTTTTGGAGCAATATAAAATTCTACGGAGAACTACGTAGTTGATTGTATTATTGCTGCGCAGGTTACTGAATATCGAGTGTCAAGTATGAAATAGCATCAGCATAACTTGTATAATAGCGCCATAACAAGGTAATTAAAAAATTGCCTATTGGAGGATTAGAATTTTAATCAGGTACAGTATGATCATAATACTATGTGGAGAGTCGGAAGCTTACTTATATCTAATAATGCTTACTAAATTCGCAGGCAGAAATAATATATTTAGATCTGCATCAAGTGCCTCGTCTTCTACGGAGTACTCCATACGAACTAATACAGACTATACTCCAACTTCTATCTTTGAGAGCAACTGGAGACACGAAATAAGTAAGGAGTACTTCTTACAGCTCATCCATGTGACATCCATATGCGATATTGATTCAATATTTGCGACCAATCATTGGTTTCGTATTCTACTTTATGGAGCCACATTATCGGATTCTCAACCAGTCTGAAGATGGACTCATGGCTAGTTTGCGAGCTGGTACTCAGGGTTGATGCTTGGCAAAGAACATTCGGATCAACGCGCCGCAGCCCTAGGGTAAATGCACAGCGCTCTTTTTGTCCGAGATGCATACAAAATACAGGTAAGCTCTCTAGTTTATCCCTTCCATAAGGTCTTCAACTGTTCTCATTTCCGATTATTTTTCTGTACTAGCACTAGTGCTCATATTTTCGTACCATTTATACCTTCATACATGAATACCCATGGTGCTACCCTTGATCCATCTAAGGGACTCCCCTGAATGTAAGATTAAAACCCTAGGAGAAATTATGACTAAGAGAAGAACCCTTGTAAAATTCAGAATAGTTTTATCCACGCAATTGACCTTTTGTAAAAGAGCTTTAGAATTAGAAAAACTATCAAATTCGGATAGAATTCGGAGGAAAGCTAGCTGAAAGATGCTACAAAGGTCAGCCAGCGCACACAAAGTGAGCAAGGATGATAGGAAATACCTAGCCGTGACATGGAGAGCCTCGAATAGAGCTGCATGTCCACCGCCAGTTACAGAAGTGATTTTATGGTTTGCCAGCCGGCAATACGATATACTTGTACGCATGCACTCAGGATCAGGTAGTTTCATTTATAACCAGAACAATGCGCCGTGCAAAACTATGCCCTGTGGTGCTAGCGATAGTAATAGCAGTCAAATTGAATATACATAAAACACCACGAGAATTTAGAGGACAATTTGAATAAGAATCGTGATAGCTAGCATAGAGTGCTGATACATAGCAGTATGTACATTGGTATTTACCAGTCGATAATTTAAAGCATCCCCCTTTTTTAGAACCCCGGTTGATCTCGGAAACTGTCTCCGTTGCATGCTTAGATTTCGAGTTGTGACGAAGCTAGTAAGCCCTCGACGAACTAATCTCTCATTACACAAAACCAAAGTACCAGTCGTATATTATTAGTCTGCGAATAATCTCAATCTATAAGTCTCGTGGATACTAATAGTACTTTTTGATTTATCTATCGCGCAGATTATGGATTGCTTTCCATCTTTTGCTGATTAACTATAGTAATAGCGTAAATTAGTGTGAGACGACTACGGAGTAGGTATTACAAATAGTTAGATTATTTAATGAGTTGATGTATTAGTGTGAAGTAAGTGAGTAAGAGCATCATGTAAATGTAACTTAACGTGTTCGCTACTAGGATTTTCAGGGTAGCAAATAGGATGAAGAATGTTTACCTTGCTCGTATTTCTGCGATTCGACAAGTACTCCATAGTTGTTGCGTAATTGGTTGCCTATAGCTATTTCATGTGTATTAATTAGCTATAGGCATGCATATATCATCAAATCTCAGGGCAATGTTTGAGGGATATGCAGGGGAATCCGCATTCTGATTCATCCATGTTGGCTTAGGCGCTTATGTAAAACGCGGTTTGATAGACCAAAACAAAGTAGGACTTTGTATTAGCAATTTAATCTAGTTATCATGCAAAATGAATTCAATATGATGACCTGAGTAGAGTTCATATGAGCCAACAGTTTGCCCTATGCTCCGTGTTGTGGCGTACTCTCTAGGGCAGAGGAGTTTCGCTCATCTCTTTGCTTTTATTTCCTCGCACCGGGTAGGACGGTATGTAGCTTAATATTAAGCATTGGTACTTAGGAATCTCTCCTCTGCAGTCACGCTCACGTTTAATTTACACAAAAACCATAAGAAATGATTAAATATTTTGGGAAGCTTGACTTGAATATTTATTGTACGTAGAGTAGATTTTGCCTCTATAACGTGATTTAGCCTCTATACGTGATTTATGTAATAGCTCACGGCTCTGGCTATTGCAAAAGCTTGATTGGACGTCGCAGATGCTAAGGTCCAGAATTGTTGTTTAATAATTAACTACCGCATTTGTTCCTGTGCGTCCCCCGTTCTGAGAGAAGCTTGTTGCCGATAGGCTGATACGCAAGCCACGTCGTTTGCATATGCTCTCCTCCTTCATCTACGTTCAAAACCAAATCTGCGATGGTAAGTTTGAGTTGCTTGGTTTATTTGCTTCCCTAGTGGGCTTAGACCATAAATGCCTGTATATATTGACGCATTTTGGCACGTACGTTGGGAACTTTTATATACATTGGGCTCCCTCAAATGACAAATAGATTGGCTTAGAGTTAAAAGTGCCAGCTTATAACGGTTAGCACTTCAGGACAAGTCAAGCTTCCAAAAGGTGGAACACAAACAACCGTAGAAGTTATTCATAACCCACTTATTGTTTTCAATATATTAAGTGATGAACCGACGCCAAGCTAGAAATTTCACGCGAGCGTATACACGACCTATTCTTCACTAATACACCAGGTATTCTATTATATTTATAATGTGCATAATAAATTCCACAATATACGTTCAAAGCTTGCCATCTCCACCATCTCTATCGAAGTGATAGCTAGCTCGCTAATATCTTGTTCTCGAATTATACATTATATGCTGGCTGTGGTTCCCATACATTCATTTTTCGCTCACTGCTCTTCTTAACAAAAAGAAGATAACGAGACTCGTCTTTGAATTCTGTTTAGCCTGTTAAACATGATGTTCATTCTCAGGCTGAGGTGTTGTGCGGTAAGGATCATATGGCATGGCGACCGCGCCGCTATATGACGTTGGCTCTGCCATCGCGCTGACCATTGGCTGAATATGTTCGGATTCATCGCCTGGTCGGTTGTATTCCGACTTTCGACTTGAGTCACGGGACCCACGACGCATAGGGAGAATGCTGTGCTTGAAGAATAAGGGATGTTCGTGGTGCAGATGTGTGAGGAAGAGAACGACGATCCAAGCAATGCAAAGTGTGGGCAGAAGCCACGGAGTGAAGAGAAAAGCCTCCAGTCTGTCTGAATTCAAATTCAATAAAGCAACAAGACCGATACCAAGTGCTAAGAGGAAGTATACAATAGTACGGATGATAGGCCAGAGTTTCCAAGGGGTTACACGAGCGACGATGGAAAGAATCACCATAAGTGCAAGGCAAGCACCAGCCGCAATATAACCATAGGTAAACTGTACAGTTGTCAGTTGCCAGTCTATGCCCTTTATAGATTTTTGATTTTTTTTTTTGATTTTTTTAATTATAGAGACAAGCAAGCCGCAGGTACATACCACTAGATAGTATCGATCCCAGGTCTCATTGCCAATTTGAGACTGGAAGCCAGCCTCTGACTGATTATCGTCTGAGCCTCCACTTTCTCTGCTTTTTTTGATGTTCTCCCCTTCGAGATCAATCTCAAATGTTGAAAAGATGCTATTCTGCATCGCGGAATAGAGAGCGTCAATAATGTTATCCAACGTATTCAAGGTACTGTTGTCCTTGGTCGACAAAGTAGCGTTGTCCACAAGCAGCCAATTAGATAATCGGGGCCAGAAACTGTCCGAAATGTCTGTTATATTATCAAGAGCGGTGTCTTTGAGATCACTGGTATCTGCATATTCAGGAGGATAAATTTCGAAGAAGTTGTCGAGTTCTGTCGTCATATTATTGTACACTTCTTGACTTGTAGATTTTGCAAGAGCATTTGGATCAAATATAATCCAATTAGGTGATAAGTCATTTAACACCTCCACCACCTTGGACCACTGAATGAACTGTGTAAATCCTTGCATAAAAAGAACGAGGGCCAGGTGGAACGGGAAATGAAGCATTGTCCACAACAGTTGACGCAAAGGTGGGAGATAGGCCGTTTTCATCCAGTCAAAGTAGGTCAAGAAGACCATATAAGTGGTCGCCACGCCAGCAGTTAATATCCCGATGATAGAAGGGGTCCAAGCATCAGGACCCTCCACAATGATCACGACCTTATCAGCCAAAACCACTATACTTTCGCCGAGAATGACAATGGTCAAAAGACTCATGCGATTCATAAGATGTGTCTTGGTGAGGCTGAGGACAGAGAAAAACGAGGACAACCCAAAGGTCATGGCGGCCTCCAAGACACCGACAATGTACCAGGCAATGAATACATGGCTATCTCTCTTGTCATTGAAGCGGAAGGTGATGCCAAGATATATCATCGCAGCAATGAAATGGATGGTCATCTGAATGTAGAAAGCAAGATGGACATTCTTGAATTTCCTCACATGCCACAGTATGCTGCCATATTCAACAGTCAAACTCAAACGGGAGGCCATCAAAATAAGAGCTACAAAGTAAAAGAATTTAGCAAGTAGCTGGCAATCTCCTGAATGGTATCAGACATACACATTACCCTCATTGAAGCCATGTCCTGATCCTGTGGATTAAATTTCGGAGCCACTACTGCGAATCCAACAAAGACTCCGAGATGCACGGCTCGAACAAGTCGTTCTACACTCTTCAATTAGCGAAAAGCCAGCCAAAAGATAGGGTTGAACTAGGAGGCATACCAAATATGCTGTCCGTTACGAAACGCACATCATAGAGTCCCACGACCAGCCAAGTTATCCATAGCATACTATGCACAATAGTTAGTCATGTATTTCATTGCCTGCCTGCCTCCCTCTCCCTCTCCCTCTCACTCTCCCTCTTCACGAACCAAAAATATCCAATATATGATCCGATTCGATCAATACTGGTGACCTGTTGCGTCTTGGAAAAAACGACGTAATTGGCGGCGAAGAAGAGGTCGGTGAATACCTCCAGCATACCAGCCTCTTCATGCTACACGTAAAAACTTCCTTTAGAACCAGTTCTCCAAGCTGAAATATTGTCGGGGCTTGGACTGCAGACTTACTCTCTCAAATTGGACCGAGTTGTCCCTAAATCGATCTCCAAATGCGCTAAGATTTGGTTGTTCGGGACCCAAGTCTGAGGTCTCGATAATCGGGCTCTTCATAAGCCGAAGCTTCTCACGAGGAGTGAGCTCGAGACTTTTTTTCTCGGTCATTTTGAGTTGTGAATATGACTTTGGGTGAGGCACACAAGTTCACTTCTTTTTTAGTTAATGTATGGTGGGATAAAAGAGTCAAGAGAAGGGATAAGGGAGGTTGCGACTTCTCATATTAATATATTGAGACAACTAGCACCACCATCATACCCCTGGCAGCATTCCTTCCAGCAGCTCTGGGAAACTGGCCACTCAACCATCCTGGTTGTTGTCAAATAATGAGACGATCAGCCTTACCAGCAATTTCCATTGGCGTGCACGAAAAGCAAAACTATCCTAGGTTGGGCATAATATTGATAACCAATCGGGGTATTAAAGTAACCATCCCATGGCCGTGCAAATCCACCATATACTGCAGAGCCTCATAAATTGAGACAGGGTACTTAGTCTCTCCCTTCAGCCCTACCTCCGTTCATGTACATTCATTCCCTAGAAACGTGCATATGTATGTAGGTACGAAGTATACTAATCCTGCTACAAGCACATAGCCTGAAGCAAAAAGAGGCATAGAGCAGTTAGGATACGACGCTAAACTCCATGTTTTCTGCTAAGGATTCTCAGTCTATACGCGTTATTGAGGCTAAATGATTGCCCCATTGACCAGTGATGGTGCAGTTGAGCCCCATGTCAGTGAAACGACTCACTTCTGAAAAAGTGATCGAGGCTGAGCACACCCTGTATTGAGATCTAGATCAGTGAGTAAGGGATAAGTAGTTGACCTGTTCGTACAATGCAAACGGGCGAGCTCGCCAACGCATCAGTGAAATACCATTCCAATTACCAGGTCTACAACAATAGTAAGTAGATTAACCTAGGCCACGAGGATAGGGTTTTGCCCTGGTCTTTTATTCCGCCGTTGAAAGTCCTTGGAAAGAGTTGCTCCTACGGCGTGCCCCGTACTACTACTGCGAGTACTTCTCGTATTAGTTGCTCCGTAGATAAGGCTATTAGCCTGAGCTCGAGCTCGTGTTAACTTTTGGCGGCGACGAGAGCACGCTATTGGGCTCGGCAGTTACCTAGTGCTGACTTCTTTCTGCACCATTTTTGGCGTGAACATGTGGCTGAGGCGATTCCCTCCCTCACGAGAGTGCGTTCTGTCTTTGGAAATCGATATTCTATGAAACTTGTTTATTTTATTCTGTTAAACGTCCATGGTGGTTTCAAAGGAAGTCAGAGCAATAATCATGGATTCATGTTTGATGAAATGTACTCATAGAGCATCCCATGACTCTCTATCTATATTTTCATTTTACTTTTATTCTCATTTTATATACAAACTCCAGTACGCGACTCCGCTTAACTAAGGTTTTGGCTTGGCACCAATATTAAGTGGGATTTTGATGGTATATAGTATCTGCAAGCCAGAGTATCGACAAGGGTAACATTTAGTCTTCGGAGTCTATAGCAAGCACCTAACAAAGTCCATTATATGGAGAAACATACTCCGTACTGGCTAATTAGATGAGTAATCCGTCAACTCCTCTAGGCATCACATCATTTCCAATGTCTCTTTCTAAAGTGAAGCGGGTTAGAATAGAAGAATCTTCACTATTCAATGTGTAGTGGCTATGAAGAGCGAATGGTGCTCATGCTGCTTTCACTGTTCAACTTGGGGATTATCTCCCGCAAAGCCGTAAAAGTAATGTTTCTGTTACCCACATAGACGGGCGCAGTTTTGGAGTCTGATGATTTTGTATATACAAAAGTATTGCATTGGTGATCCAAGTTTCGATCGTCATCTTATTGACTCAACTATATGCCATGATTCATGCACCTACTGATACAACCAAATAAGGTAACAATTCTACTAATTCGTTCTCAAAATGTGGAGAAGTTCTAAGATCGGAGTTTTACGATTAATAATCTGCATCGCAAGGATGGTTGGGAGAGTCAAGAGGAAGAGAGCGATGCTATTTTGAGACGCCGAGCCAAGTGGCCTACTCTGTAATTTCTTATTTCAAATACAAATGTCCAATTAGCCCCCTTGAAAGGGTCCTCATAGTAAAACACGCTATTCACATTAGACAAAAACTTGAGAAAGAAGTTCCCCGAAATTAGGTCTTCCAGATACAGTCTCTTTTTTCACCTGCACTTGAAAAGAAACCTCCTAGTGCCTTGGCTTGCCCCATGTCTTTGGTTTCATAAGACGCCACCCTAATAAGTCTGTTCCAATGCTGGCCAATAACTTCACTTGCCCATAAGACTGCATAGACGGCAAGAGAAGCTCTAATGGTCCTCATTACATAGTCGGTAGTTTGTTTTAATTGATGGGCATCACATTTCAAAAAGCGTGATTAAAATAGTCCCCAATTCCTCTGAACTTCGTATGGCTCTAGTCTTCGAGGGCATTTTGACTCCTAGTTTGAATATGGCCTTGTATATTTCAAGGCAGATAGAGCGCAGGTATACGTTCATATATAATCATAGCCAGAAACTGCCCGAACTGACTATTGTAGTATAGATGGCATTGTTTTGTTGATCAGTGGTATCAACGGGGAGGATGGAGCTCGAAGAAGTTGTTGAGTTCTATAGTAGTAATATCATTGAACATGTTTTAATGGCCAAGCTCTTGCCAAGGAATGTTTCTAAGTAAATAGTTAGCTGCTGGACATGTTTGAAATACCATTAAGGCACTAAGTCAACCTGTTTTTATAGACAAGCCGTTCGTAACCATGACAACTACTATGTGGGATCCTTTCACGAGCTTTTGAACGGTATGGAATTTCTCTTGAGTTCAGTTGAGGTTAATAATCTAAGAGCGTAGGTAACCTCTAATAAATCTCTGTTGGAATCACAAAGAAAGAGACAGGATAACAAGGACTGTTTATGGATGGGAGATTCAAATAACCCTTGTGTGCTCTCCGTGTAAGATACTATATATATGAACCTATACGTTTATGTGACGTCTTTAGGCAAACTCTTTGTTTGTAGTTTGTAGTTTGTAGCTTCTAGCTGCAATGAAAAGTAAATCAAAGGTTGAATTCCTTTTTATCTGATGCTTGGCATCTTAGGCATTCATGGCACTCTAATAATATTGGGAATTAGAAGATCAAAAAATGCACAGTGTATACACAAAGTTAATACAGTAGTCTGCCTATTACAGCGCTCTATAACGGGCTATCACACTATATTATAAGGATAACTTTTGCCTTGTTTATAAAGCAATTAGAATTGGAAAAGCTTAGGTCATTTACATAGATTGGTTTAAGTTATCCTAACTAATCTAATAGATCTTGATTGAAATATATGACTTAGAATGAATTAGATGTCCTTAATCAAAATAGATGACCCAGCTAGAATTAGATCAGTCAGATTGATCAAGTCATCCAATTCGATTAATAGTTGACTAGATCAAGTAACTTAGTGAGCTCTTTAGTGCTATAAGGCGCTATAATAGATAGAGATAAAATACAGTTTGCATACTGCTCCTATACTGTACAGCGAAACTGTAACTACAAGCAGCATCCAGTGGAACATCCGCTTCTGCCTAAGCCTGTTGGCGAGCTTGCTTGCGAATTATAAAAGAACACTGCAGCAAATGATCCCATCGTAGGTATCCGTGATAGAGCGTTTATGAATTTGTTTCTTTGTACATATTTAATGTCGATTTGACGATTTGCCAATCCAAAGTGATAAGCATAGCTATTGGCATGAGTCTCCGTTATTTCTGTCAGCTGCTTGGGATCGAGTACAGCTTAAAGCTGCCTCTTGTTCAATTATACAAAAACAAACAATTATAGAGTAAAAAATTTAAAAAAATTCAATATTTTGATTATCGTTCTCAAAGAGAAAGTACAAATTTCAGAAATCGTTCCCTCCTGTTACTCTGCGTTTCTTTTCGATAATCCAGCAGTTTCTAAATGTTCACGGAAGGGTACATAAAACAGTGAGTGATACGGTTATATGACTTGGCATTTGGATCACGTTTATTGCTGTTCTGAAGCTTCGGCTCACTGA
This sequence comes from Trichoderma oligosporum, assembly GCA_015266385.1. NCBI lineage: Eukaryota > Fungi > Ascomycota > Sordariomycetes > Hypocreales > Hypocreaceae > Trichoderma > Trichoderma oligosporum. The sequence continues at coordinate 24,503 of JACBYL010000117.1, read as the reverse complement.
TCTATATTCAAGGTAGGGCATGAGTATGGTATGGTAGCCTTACTAACTTTTATCTTGAATACCTACCAGCAAAGGCATTCGAGCCTCTTATTGGCTTCGAACTATTACTATAGCTCCCAATGTGATCATCAACATCATCATACGTACATGAGAATATCACTTGTTGCAAATAGAATATAGAAAAAAATCCTTTGCAGAATACCGTCTATAGCTACGAAATTCGATGATATTCAACTCCATAGTACTCCGTATTCTCTCTCCTAGACGTATTAAGCCGACATGTTTGCGACATATTGTAACAGCAAGCAAGCGAATGCAAACCTAAATTTTATGAGCTTATGTGTTTATGTGAGATATTTGATACTATCTACACAGCGTACGTGGCACATGCTCTAGATTTTCCATGTTTGAAAAAGATATCGCAATACATCAAACGGAGAACTGACTCTGACAAGCTTCCAACTGCGAGGTAATGGAAGCTTACATAATATAACGATGCGGTCACATGACTTGGCGCCTGAATCGCGTTTATTGAAGCTTTGGCTCACTGCCTGATTCGAAGCTGGGATATTGGTATGGCGTGGCAGCCTGGCCAACTCCCGCCTTGAATTAAACGCCAGCAAAAGCATCCGAGCCTCCAGTTGGCTTTGCCTTGACTACCATGGCTCCTGACGTGATTGATCTCATTTCGTCAAGTCCGCCTCTACCAGCTCATCAAGAACCCCCGCCATCACGTTGCCCGCCACCAGCAGCAACAATCAATCGAGTGCAAAATGAGCAGTTAATATCACAGCCTCAGAGCCATAAACGTTCCTATTCGCCTCCCCTGTTTGTTACTGACGATTTTGATCTCACCGATGACGAATTTTTTGGCCGAGATGCGAGAAACAGCAAGCGTCCACGAGTATCTGCATCGCCGCCCCGAGCGGTCACAATCCCCCAGCCAGCTATCAAACCTTTTCGAGCGGCACAGCCTCCCCTACTCGGCGTTACATCTGACAGGTCAAATTGGCTAGAATTTGATCCAATCGAATTCACAAGTTCTATCGATCCAGATACTCCCAAGGTTCCGCAGAATAAAGACAAACTCCAAGGCTCGAGTTTCGTCCAGCCTCATCCTTCAGACCAGATGAACAAGGCACCACCACAGATACCTCTGAGCTCTGATCCTTTTGCTAGCTCTCCACTTCCAGTAGCCGTTCCTGAATATGAGAAGCGAGCACAGAAACCTACAACTACATTGATCGATGACTTTTCCGACCCCTTTGCGAGTTCTCCGCTCCCCCCACTTCAACCCCCTCCGCATGAATCATGCGAATCACATGAGCCGAGAGAGCAGCCCAAGTCTCTGAAATCGAAATTACAAATTGGTGACTTTTCGGACCCTTTTATCAGCTCTCAAGAATCCACTCTCCTTCGTCCTCGGCTTGCCAAAGCAACTGCCCCACACGGAGCAGTATCCGTAGAGGCAGCGAACCACTTTCGGAGGGGCCAAAGCTGGGATCCTATCTCAAGCTCTGCTCCAGAACAACCGTCACGAACGTCTTCTGCAAAGAAGGTTACTACCAAATCACGACCTGCCGGACCGACTATTATTAATATCGATTCCGACTCAGCGGGTACATCGGATGATGAGTTTCCAGATATTGCCAGCTTCAATGTATCGAACATTAGACCTCGTCCTCGCTCCCCCATGCGGCGCTCCCATAGTGAGACTTTCTCTTCAAAGAGCAGCAGACCGAAATCAACAGCCACCACTACCACCACAAGAAAAACATTAGAACAGAGGATTCGTGATAGAGAGGCACAAGCAACTGCCAAAGCTGCCGAAAAAGAACGGAAGCGACATGAGAGAGAACAGCTTAAAGAGGCTAAGGCCCTGGAGAAAGAGCGTGCTGCTGCTTTGGCAGAAGTCAACAAAATTCGAACTGACAAGAAAATCTCTACGCCAGAAATGATTCTCGTCATGCCATCAAGCGTAACCGAAGGCCTAAAGGTGCAATTACAGACCTTGTTGGATGGGCTAAGCGTAGAATATACCATTTGGGAAAGCCCTGTTGCTAATGCTTTCACATGGAAGAGAAAAGTCAGAAGCCGATTTGACGAGGAAATGGGTCGCTGGGAGCCTATTCCACTACAGATTAGGCCCGAAAACCACGCACTGATCCTTCTTACGGCGGATGAATTTGTTAACATGGCCATCAGTGACGCAGTAGAGTCCAGCGTCTCTCAAACGAAAAGGCAATTTCCGGGTCATGAAATCATATACATGATTGAAGGGGTAACTGCATGGATGAGAAAGAACCGTAATATTCGAAACCGCAAATTCGCATCCGGCGTGCGTGCCCAAGGCCAAGAGGCTCCGGAAGCCACAGCGCCGCCTGCTTCTCGAAAACGACGTAATGGCACTGGTACTGAAGAATATATCTCGGAAGATATTATTGAAGATGCATTACTTCAGCTACAAGTCCACGACGTTTTGATTCATCACACCGCCGCGCCAGCTGAGACCGCGCAGTGGATTGTCACCTTCACGCAGCATATTTCTACTGTGCCATATAAAAAACAGCGTGAAAGGATTACTTCGGCAGCAGGCTTCTGCATGGAAAGTGGACAAGTTCGCACCGGCGATGACACACGCGATACATATGTCCGGATGTTGCAAGAAATCGCACGTGTCACGGCACCGATTGCATACGGCATCGTATCAGAATTTGACTCCGTGAGCAAACTTGTGACGGGCCTTGAACAAGGAGGACCATTGAGATTGGAGAGCGTACGGAAAAGTGTGAATAAGGATGGAGGCGTATCGGATAGAATGGTGGGACAAGCTGTGAGTAAGAGGATTTACAAAGTGTTTACAGGGAGGGATGAGATGAGTACGGATGTGTAATGATGTGATGTCGTCTATTAATGATGGTTCTGGTCTTTATTTTAGATCTTGCATACCTTAGATGAATAAATAGGATATAATTTTTTAATTTTTTTTTCAGCGTTTTGGAGATACCAGTTGAACTATGCAAGAGTATCAATGATAAGTCGTCACAGGCACATGGATTGAACAGAGATTGGGGAAAATATGAGAGCATTATAATGTATTATATTCCACTGTCTTATCAATGTGTATTGCGTCGTATGGAAAATCTTCTAGGATCTGATGTTCAAGTTAGCAATGAACACATATAAGGATGCGCAACGTTGAAGTGTAAAAAGACATGAAGTATCAGACAGCGGTTGGACAAAAATATTTCCACATTGTTGTGTTCAGAACAGGTCTGTGAGTTATTTTGTTGTATCATCATGTAAAGGGCACAAAGAGTAAAGTAAAACAGAAAGAAATGGCGCGTACCTTTTGAGGGGGGGGTTTTTTCTTGTGAAAACGGCCGTTCGTGAGAAATCGTTACTGAGCGCTCAGGTCCTGGCTCTTCCGCTTCTTCGATGGCCCTGCCATAAAAAAAGATGTCAAGGTGCGCTGTTTTTCATCAAACGCTGCGCTACCGATGCCACCTCGAGTCTTTCTCAAGTCTTTAAGATGGATCGTGCAGTTAACCTCCTTGACATGCAATTTCAATGGTAGCGACTTGTCCTCGTCTGCAACTACACCAGTCAAGGAGACTATGCATTCAAGAAAGCCGGTGTTGTCCCAAAAGGGAGGAGATATGAGGGAACTGGCAGCACTGGGATTTGGGTCGACGGTGATGCCACCACGGCTAACGCGAGCACAGAGCGCACGATATATGACACCAAGGATGATACCATGGGAGACGACGGCGCATGCTGACGGCGCTTCAGCTGCTGGAAAGCTGAGAAGCGGGAGTAAGCATTCATCTAAGAAGTCGTCGACCCTCGCCTTCATAGACTCGATAGTCTCGGAATCGGGAGCGCGACCCCTTGAGTCGCCGAACTTGATGCCTTCGTCACTTCCAAAATCTTTCTCCCGTAGCTCAGCAAACTCGACGATTGGAATATCTAGTAAACAAGTACGCTTCTGTTCCGCGGCAATCGCTTCAGCTGTCTTCACTGCGCGCTGGAGATTCGACGAGAGGATGTGTTTCAACGTCAATTCTCCTCTCTCAGCCAAATGAGTGGCCAGTCTTCGAGCTTGCAGCACGCCATGCGATGTCAGCGCCGAGTCCCGTGATCCAGCGTAAATGCCAGCAACGTTATCGACCGTCTCGCCATGGCGGATGAGGAAGAGATGCATGTTTGAGCGAACACAAGGAACGAGCAGCGATGGAGCGAAGAGCTCCGCGTCATGGAGGCGAGGACGATACTGCAGGTGCCATGTGTAACGGCTTGGAAAGATTCCGTGAGGAAGAGGAATAGAGAGAATGCTTGGAAATCGACAAAAGAAGAAAGAGAAAGAGAAGGAAGATGTTTGAGGAAGAAGGAAAAGTTTTCTTTTGAATCATTGGAGTGGGGCTTGTGTTAGGGCTTAGATATATGCATATCGATACCTGATATGCAGTAATCGGGGCACTGACATTCCACCTAAATGACTGATCACAGCATTTGGTGTATTTATACTCCGTAGTTGAGAAACCATTAATCACTTCATACAATATATAGTTGCTCGGTGGCTTCATAGAAGAATGATAGATGACGAAGAAAGAGCTCAATATATCATTACTGGATAGAGAGGGCATGTTTGTGGCTTGGCGCCAATAGGTTTGAGTGTGAAGTTACTATATATCCGTTAGACCTGATCATAACACTTGAAGACATGAGATTTGCAAAATCATTATTCATACAACAAGATATGAGTTTGCATAAGGATATCACTTTTATAGCACTCTATAATATTACATTCTAGATAGGTAGCTATGCTATAATTCAAAGGGTACCGACGTTTCATCAATCTCAGCATGTTGACATAGATACAGCACCGTCATTAAACGTAAATGAAGCTACAAAGATGTTTAATTCTCTCTGAATGATATGATTATAACTTGAAAGAGAATTTCATACCAAATTTGAGAGAATTGAAAAAAAAAATTGACAAAAAAAATTGCTTGAGCATTTATTATTCTTCTGCCTTGTGACTCTGCCTCCCTAGCTTTGACATTCTCAGCTTAAACGGGTTCTTCACAGCAAACCTCATCCACGTTGACAAATATATGACTCCATAATTAAACACAATGAAGCCACAAAAGATGCCAAAGTCTCTCCAAATATGCCTATACTCTACATTAAAACTCATACCAAATTGGTCCCCTGTCGCGTACTGGCAAAACTCGCATAGGCCGTCTGCCGCTGTCTGGACAAAGCCACCAGCTTGACCTATATAAGGACCTGCATAGCTTTCACAAGTCTGCCCAGGAGGGGCGCTGAATCGAGCGAATTCACTCTCGTTGCACCTAACAGGATGGGCGTGGATGGCAGCGCCTAGAAAGGCTTCTACAAGATAATGAAACGGCGAGAGCCAGTACATCCAGCTCCTCCAAAATGTAGGCAGTTGCATAGGCGGCACGACGACACCGCAGAAACTCACCACGAAGAGGAAGAAGACCGGGACTAGCAAGCTCGCTAGTAGCTCATTTGGCGCAAACGAAGCAATGGCCTGTCCAAAGCTAATATAATAAAGCTCAAACAACATCATGAGCATGAAAGAGAAGCCGGTAGTGAAGCTTGATACTCGTGTGCCAAAAATTCCAAACCACCAGCAGCAAAAATACAGTGAACCGGCAACAATTCCGTATGGGATTTCCACAAGCACAGCAGAAGTGACCCAGGCGACCCAAGAGTACATCTTGGCGTTGTTCTCGCGAGACTGGAACAAGTTACGTGAATTGAGAAAAATGGGCTGTAACTGTTGTATAAGAGGTGGACAAATAGTAAGCGTCATAAAGATCGAAAATAATCGACTCTGATAGGAAATAGTGGTGTATCCAAGTCGCCAAAATGTGAAGCAATTGAACAGTCCGGTCAGTATATGCAGCATAAACTTGCCGACAATGTAGTTTGGCGACCTCCAGTAAGATGTAAACGCTCGCTTAACCACAGCAGCGGTCTGTTGTGATAGAGGTGTAGCATATTCGCGGTCATCTTTGAGGCTTTTTGATAGCTCTACACGCTGCCGCAAGGATATCATGTCTTGGATTTCACGTGAACGATCTTCATGCTCCTCCGACGACGCCCATACATCCGCCCAATCTTGGCCATGGTAGTTGGGATCACCGGCTCCAATGGAATCCAACATGTACTCTGCAGGATTTGCATCTGGAGGACATTTGTGTGCGCCGTTGGATTCAAAGTATTTGATCAATGTCTGGCTGTCATGTCCTAGAGGCCCATGATAGACAACTCTTCCTCCTGATTTTAGTAGTAAGAGCTCGTCGAAATATTCAAAAAGCACTGCTGATGGTTGATGGATGGTGCACAAAACGGCCTGACCAGCATCAGCCAGCTTTCGTAAGAAGCGTACAATATTGAAAGCTGCGCCAGAGTCAAGACCAGATGTTGGCTCATCAAGGAACATGAGTAGTTCCGGTTTAGATGCCAGCTCAACACCAATTGTCAATCTCTTCCTCTGTTCTTGGTTCAGCCCCTGGCCAATTTTGCCAATGGTGGCGCCAGCAATGTTCTTCATCTCGAGGAGATCGATGATAGTCTCGCAGTACGCTAGCTTCTCCTCCTTAGAAACCTCTTGAGGCTGTCTTAGTAGAGCAGAAAACTGAAGTGCTTCGCGGACTGTTGCAGTAGGTTCGTGAATGTCACTCTGTTCTGCGAATCCAGTAGCTCGCTGGAAAGACCTGGGAAGAGGCCGGCCATCGACGAGAAATTCACCGCTCACAGTTCCGAAATTAAGGCGTTGTGCTAACGCGTTGAGCAATGTTGTCTTGCCCGCACCTTTCGAGAATGTTAGCCTGTACATGCTGAGTTTAATCAATAGAGCAAGGTGTTTATATACCTGATGCGCCCATGAGTGCTGTTAATTTCCCAGGTCTTACATAGCCTTGAACGTCTTGAAGAAGCTTTCTTTCATCCTTCTCATAGGGAATGGTGTAGTTGATATTGCGAAACGTAAAAACAGTTTCATTCTTGGCGATTTCTGGACCGTTGCTACTTGGATCGCTCTTCTCCAAGTCCTTCTGGTCGACCATGGCCGGAGTGATATGGGACACGACACCGGTCTCCTCATCTTGCTTCTTCTCCCGATTTCTGCCGCCAGTCTCTATAGATGTCTCCACTGTCTTGGGTACTTGACCTCTCTTAAACATGGTGATGGCGCCTCCACCAGCATTTGGCTTCATAGTTTCCATCCCAAATGCCGTCATGATAACAAAGAAGAAGAAAAAGGCCCAAAGAAACCCAAAATTGCGCCACAGATGCGCCCTAGTGTACGAGAAAGCTGCTTCTATGTAGGCTGCCCCATCAACAGTTGTCTGCCCGGGTTGGCTACCTGCAAGAGTGCAGGACTGAAATTGCGGAGATGTCCCCGGGCCTTGAGGTACTAGATACGGAGTAACGCATTGGAGTTGCAGGCCTGTGAATTCATTTGCCATTAGGCACTCGAAGCTGTATTGGATCCAATTTATACGTCTTAACCAAGAGAACCATACCCTCATCGACGAAGGGGGAATTAGGTAGCCCGTGTAAACGATTAAAATTTGCACCGAAACACCTGTAAATCGTGTTGCCTCATCGAGTGTTGGGCACCAGGCAGCTATGGCCCGAAAGAAGGCATATGTACCCATAGTGGCAAGCCAGAGTATTACAGTAGTAATAAAATACTGAGACGCGGTCCTCGAGAGGTTTGCCATAAAGTAGATGATGGTATTGAACAGGAAGACCTGGATGAAAATTAGAGGCACATCGACCACGGTCTGCGCAACGGCGAAGGCGGCTGGCCGATAGAAGGAGAATGACTTGTGCTTGAGCATAATAGGTTTCGAGGAAAAGGCAGCAGTCATTTCTGCCAATGCGAGAAGGGAATTAAACAGAATTAGAAAAAACAATACGCCGCCTCTCGGGAATGCCCCTGCCGTAGTTTCGGGAAGATTATAGAACAGACTGCCCACGATAATTCCTTGAAATAGTATTCCAAACCATTTGCCAAATAGTGTGGCGTGATCACCAATCATGATAAGGAATTGGCGTTTAGTACAAGCGATAACTTGCTGATGGAAAGCCAATGTATAGTTCTTTTCCGCCGTTTTTGTAGATTGTCGTGCCGCCCGCTCTTCGACTTGCCGGAGCACTTCTTTCTCAAAGTCTTCTATGTTTGCAATATTTTCCCTGTAAATATTACTCTTGCGGTAGGCGTTGTAAAACTCATCCGGCGATCGTGGAATCCTTTGTTCCCACCCGGGGCGGACACTTCGTTCATGCTGGTCACTTACGGATGTCAGGAAATCGGCCGTCGTCCATCGATCGGGACAGTCAAAGCCCAAATCCAGGAAATACTGCTTTGCTTTTTCTGAGGGACCAAAGTAAAGGCACTTGCCGCCATCGATGAGCAGAACCTTATCTACCAGCTCGTATAATGATTCTCCCGCTTGATATAATGATACGGCAGTCGTCATTTGTGCCATGGTCGTCATGACACGAATGGATCTAACATATTCAAGCGCCGTACTGGCATCTAGGCCCTTGCTCGAGTTATCCCAACCTTGCACAGAGGCCCGAGTGATCATGGCCTCCGCAATGCTGACACGTTTCCTCTCACCACCAGATACACCGCGAATGAACTCATTACCAACTTTAGTTTTAAGAGTGTGTTCTATCCAAAAGAGCTTTGTAACGACGCGGAGAAACTCTTTGACATACGACTGACGACTTTCACCTTCGAGGCGTGACTCTTTGCCTGGCGTGCGTGTCTGAAGCGCAAAGGACAGTGTTCTTTTCACCGTCAGAGTTGCATAGTGCAAATCGTCCTCGGGGTTATAAATGACTTCGCCGCGAAAGTGCTTGGCTACATCTTTAGCGTCTACTCCGCCATACGTGATGTTTCCTTCTACATCTTCAAAGCCTGAACGCTGGTTACAAAATGCTTTGAGAAATGTCGAGCATCCCGACCCAGGCCGTCCCAAAACGAGCAGAATCTCCCCAGGTTTGACACAACCATCGAAATGGCTAATCAGGTCTCTCACCGGCGGCTTCGCTTTGGCAGCTTTAATCCCCCCCTTGATGAGATTCCTCATGGTTCTAGGGAGGCCCAAAAAGATGTCACCTACAGTAGGCTGAAGCCTGGCGCCGAGCCCGACGCCTTTGACAGTTAGATCCCGGAAGATGACACCGCTGTGCCGTGTGAGCTCTTCCTCACTGTGCTCCTGTCTAGCATGACCAAACATGCGCGACATGAGACGTTCTATCTCTGCAGACTCCTCATCTTCTTCTGCAGTTGAAGAAAAAGTACCATCCGTTCGGCGTCGTGAGAGTGCTCGAAAGAGGGCATCCTCATTTTGTCTTGTGCCTTGTCTTTGGAGAGATTGGTTCCTACTATGGTGACTTGGCGTTCTGGATGGCACGCCGCGCCGTGCAACTGGAGAGTCATCGCTGCTAGATGATATTTGGCTGTCTGTGAGGGAGGATGCATCTCTGTCTATTGAATTGGTCCCTCGGCGCTTTTCGTCCGGAAGAGTAGTACTTGTTTCGCCCGAAGACGCCGGAGGCGGTGATACGTCTGACACATTAAGATCCATTGAGTTCTGATCTTGTTTCCCCAAGAATTATACACTTCAAAGAAGCAAAATTGAAAAATAAAAATCTTTATATATAACACGCCATCCATCTTCTTTAACGCTTTTCCTCTCATTGAAAGCCCCATTCAACTTTGACTTTTCACTATTCACTTTCGGACATATCAAGAGTCCGGGCAAGACTTTAAAGTGTCCGATTGCACCGAGTAATGCAAATCTATGACGATTGAGTTTCCGCTGAGGATCCTATTAGCGGAAACACTGTGCGCATTACTTGCAGCCATCATAGGAAAGCCGCGGCCAACGATTGTATACGCCACAGTAAGAGGTGAGCAAACTAGACAATGGCGCACGGCATCAACGTCATTGAACACATCAGTGTTGCCAATATTCAATTGGCTCCTAATACATCAAATAGCTGAGCGAGTTGATGAGATGCAAAGCTAAGTGGTCACCAAATAGACGGCTAGCAAATCCTTCGCTCTCGCTTCTCGGGTGCGGACATTCGCCCGTCTCTCAGCCTCTTTGTGAATATACTTGTAAATCCGCTGACGCACACCATGGCCTGGAGCAAATACCATCTAATCTAGGGTGCATCTATGAGATTTCTGGGCACGATTATGATAACAAATATCGGAATTAGGACTTCAACTGCCGAGATCAGTCATCTCAAATCCGGCCGGTTTAACTATAGATGTTGTGATGGTGGAATGACACTAATAAACTGGACGGAGAATAGCGAGTCCGAATTCCATTGTAATGAAAGGTCTAATATAACCATTTAAATTAGAATGGCCGCTGTGTGTTGTTTATCTCGATGGTACTGAGCAACAGAGCGTTGGAGGAAACAACTGTTGAACGAGAACCTCAGCCTTATTGTACCTATGCCTTCTTAAAACGCATCGTTATCCCATATTACATCTCAATCAACACCTTCAACGCCCCAGTTTTGCTAGCCTCGCCAAACGTCTGATACGCTTCCTCTATATTGTCAAACTTGAATCCTATAGAGTGCATGCTGCATTAGTATAGAAGACCTTGTACGTTGAATACTTTTATATGCTAGGATTAGACTCACGATGAGTAACAAGTTGACTGGGGTTGAGCTTTCCTGACTCAACTTGTTTAAGCAGCATAGCTGTCGACGTCGTGTCAACTAATCTCGTCGTAATTGCTTGATTCGTGATGCAGAATTAGTAAAAATGATAAATAGACTTCGCTTCTCTCCATTCTCTCAAATGACCAACACTCACAAATGTTTCTGTCCCACAAATTTTGCAATTTCAGACTCACTTGGGTGCCGTGAACACCCACATTCGCAAGGACGCCTCCAGGCGCAATCAAATCCTGGCCCAATTCGAAAGTTGCTGGAACGCCTACTGCCTCAATAACCGTGTCACAACCCTTGCCATTCGTCAGTGATTTCACTGTGGCCACGGCGTCATCTTTGCTATTGTTAATCGTATTACCAGCACCAAGCTGCTTCGCCACCTCCAGCCTCCTCACATCCGTGTCAATGACTATGATATTGAATGGCGAGTACATCTGCGCAGTCATCAAAGCTGCTAAACCGACAGGGCCAGCCCCAATAATGGCGACTGTCCCTCCTGGCTGTACCTTGCCATTCTGAACACCGCATTCAAGTCCAGTAGGAAATATGTCGCTTAGCAGAACCATTGACGTTTCGTCTACATCCGACGGAATATTGTAGAGACTGGAGTCGGCATGGGGGATGCGAACATATTCGGCTTGCGTGCCATCAATGGAATTTCCTAGAATCCAACCACCTGAAGTACAATGGCTATACATCCCCTTGCGACAGTACTCGCATGCTGCGCAGCTTGAAATGCAGGATATGAGGACGCTGTCGCCCTGTTTGAAGCGAGTTACCGAAGGGCCTGTCGTGTCTACTATGCCTACACCTTCATGACCTAAAATACGCCCAGGCTGGCAAGTGGCTACATCGCCCTTGAGGATATGAAGATCAGTGCCACAAATGGTCGTCTTTGTGAGCTTGACGATAGCATCGGTAGGGGCCAAGATGCTTGGTTTTGGCTTTTCTTGAAGGGAGACGGAGTTTACAGCTGAATATGTAAGGGCCTTCATGGTGGATATCCGGTTCGCCAAGTGTAGTCGATGAACTTGGGAATTGATAACTTTGGTGAGATGTCGAATTCGAAGTGACATTATCGGATTTTTATATCGGCAAATCAATTACAAGAGAGAAAGATCCCATGACATGTTTTTGCTTAGCTAGCTGCATGTGTAAGCCCATTCTATATCTAATTATACCCGGCATCACCACTGTGATGTGATATGTTACAATGCTAACTTAGCTATAGTCAGCTTGATATATGTATTTCATAAAACACGAGATTTGATGTCAGATCATTTTCTCCTTTGACTTTGCTAGCGTGTCTATACTCCGCACCCGCCGGAGCCATCCGCGAGCCTTTCCTTATCATAGGTGGTGTGGAGAAAGCCAAGCTCTCGTTATGTATTCTGGCTAATTTACGTAACATTGTATCGCAATAGAAAGCTCAGGTGAAGCTACAATTGCCCTGAATCCAGGCCAAGACAGACTGAAAGACATCAACCACGAAACCTTTCCTACAGGAACAGCAATGGATAATATTCCCACCAGAATAGAACGACCACAGAAAGCCACAATCGAGGTAGCCCCAGCATATTATTCTTTTAGAAGAATATCATTAAGCGTTTATTTCATCTCATAACTATCACAGTGCTTCCAAATTATTAGTCTAACAGTCAAAGCCAATATTACATAGAGTCTTTTATAATAGAACACCACCTTCAACCTTCCTATTCACTCTACAGCTCGTAGGTAATTCGTAATTCCGTCGGAGCTACGAAGTAGTAGTGTACCCTCCTTCCCCGGATCTCAGCACCTTGTATGGAATAAACAATCAGTTAACTCCCCACAGGTCAAACATTGGCCAATGGAAGCCTCCACGGAAGCTCCTCCGCCATCGCGGACTGTCCCCCGAGAGTATTTCCCAAATTGGATATCATGGCGACGAACTTATCCGCCTGATGACAACGATGACTGGACACAAATTATATAAAAGGGAGGATGATACCGTTAATTTGAGGTACTTTCATTTTGTAACCTAAAACTGGATGCTTGTTTCTGTCGCTATTTCATATTTCGCTGCTTGATCTTCAATATTGCTTCACTGTCGAGGATTCAAGTCTTTCATTATGGAACCATCTTCAGAGGCCATTGTCAGCAATAACACCGACACATACTCCGTACCTGCGGCCTCGTCCAAAGTGTACGAAAATGGCATTCTCTCGAATCCTCTCATATCCAAAGACCTTCCACCTGAAGTAAAAAATAAAAACACAAAAATCATCTTCACTGGCTCTGACAGTCCATCCCTCCCTGTCAATTGGAGGCTTGCAGAGGCAGTGTCTTCCTTAAAGGCGTTAGAGGCAGCTTTGGTAGATGTTATCCTCCAACGTCGTTACGGCCTTGAGCCTCATCAGGTTTCCATCAACACCGACCATGCCAGCCTCTTCATTTTCTCTACTCTTCTCTGGACTATTGATCCAACTGAGGGAGGCGAAAATATCAGCCCAAATAGCCTCCGCCAGGCAAATCCAAAGCTCTTCAAATACTTTCCCAGCTGCGATAAGCACCGCATGAATGCTTCAACACACAGAAATTTGTCGACTAATATCTATAAAACGCGCGACGGCCGGTTTTTTCAGGCCCATGGATCTCTCAACCCGACACCGGTCCTCCTCAACGTTGGTCTTCTTGCCGAAGCTGATGTAGACGTGGAGACGTACGAAGAGGCTGTAAAGCCATTCAATGAAGCTTTTGGCAAGATTGACAGCGAGACTCTGCAACAAATCACGGATGAGACGAAGCAAGCAGGCACCATCTGCTATACCACGGATGAGTTCCTCGGCTCCGAGCATGGGAAAGCCAATGCGCATGTCGGGCTTTGGGAGATTCGCGAGACAGTAAACAAGTCGCAGGGACCGTGTTGGTGGGAAACTCCTGCACCTCAATCTGGCATATCAAGACCTCTCGCTGGCATAAAAGTTGTCGATTTGACACGTATTATCGCTGGCCCCAGCATCACCCGAAGTTTGGCAGAGCTGGGAGCCAGTGTGATGCGTTGCACGGCTCCTCATTTGCCCGACGTGGTCTCCCTTCAAGCAGATCTTAATTGGGGGAAGTGGAATTGTAGCATTGATCTCCGGAAGGAGAGTGACCGCCAGAAGCTGAGACTACTTATCCAAGAAGCTGATGTGTTCGTTCAAGGCTATCGTCCTGGTAGTCTTGACAAGTTTGGGTTTGGAGAAGATGATGTTATCAAGATGTGCGAACATAGAGCCAGTGGAATCATTTATGTGCGGGAGAATTCGTATGGCTGGCATGGCCCATGGAAAGATAGAAGCGGATGGCAGCAAATTTCTGATGCGGTAAGTTTATGAGTTTCACAGCCTCTTACTTATTTCTTCTCTTTTCTTTTATTTCTTCTTCTTCACCCAAAAGTCCACCAAATTTTACTGACGACAACAGAATACTGGTCTCAGCCACTCCTTTGGCCAAGCCTTGGGTCACGGCGATCCTGTAACCCCTATCTTCCCTCACAGCGATTACTGCACCGGCCTCTCTGGCTCATGCGCTATCCTCCTCGCTTTACTCCGTCGTGCCGAAAACGGTGGTTCTTATAGTATCGATCTCGCTCTCAATTACTATAGTACATGGCTTATCCACTCTGTTGGCACATATCCAACCGAAGTCTTTGACAAGGTGTGGGCCGAGCACGGCCGACCCGTATATCAGTACTGGCATAATAATGGAATCTCAGCGCCAGAAACCGTTGGCAGACTAAAGAACGGGCCGGGAGGCAAGAGAATACTGCGACCTGAGTTTTTTGAGGATCGGCGTTCACCGAGCGTGCTTGGGGAGAAGGTGTTTCGTATGGTGAAAGGAGTTGCAGATTGGGGTGGTATAGTTGAGTTAAAATACAATGTTGGGACCAGAGGAAATGGAACCGACGCAGCCAGATGGCCTGAAGATTTGACACAAGAGGTAGTGACAGAATTGCCACAGAACTGATTAGTTAGAAAGCGTCGATTAGAAACGCAAAGCTCCTTTAGCAACGAGTAGATAAGAAGAGTATACATATAGTAACAGGCAATTGACTAAATCCATACTAATCATCTTGATAATATTAGTGAGATGTAACACTGCAATACTTTTAGCTACGTATTGTAACGTCAAAGCACTGGTTTAAAGTCAATGACCCAAAACGCCTTTGGCACAAAACTACTATGATCAAGAAGCCCACGACTATATCGATATGTAAAACCATTTCTTCCATAGTTCTACTGTACATTTACCTCACCCTTCATCAAAAGCCTCGCAGTACTAAACAGCGATGCACTCACCACGTCTTCCCCTGATATATCCACACCAACATCTATCGTCCCGCTAGGATGCTGTATCGTGACTTTCCCATCTTGTCTCCTATTCCTCGCCAGTCTAGAAGCCAGTGTCCCCTCTATTCCACATGCTACACCGAGATTCAGTGCTAGCGTGAGAGGGATAGCCTTATGAGCCTGTCCCATTGACAGGACCAGGCACTTGATAATGGTCCCTGCAGAAGCCTCTTCATCGTCAGGTCCGAAAAGTATCACGATTTTTGGCACGCTTGCAGTCTTTGGATCCATTCTCATTCGCTCGGCGGCCTCACAACGAACAGCTTCCAACAAAGCCATTGTGTCTTTTTGCCGGTCTAGCTCAGTTGGCGTAATGTCTGAGCTAATGTTTAGATCGCCTCCATGGACGTAGACACCAGGGTTTGCAATATCTATTAATGAAGCTATAATATTCTTCCCTCTCCTGTCCACAGTTGTCATGACTGTTGTTCCGTAGCCCGTAGGCAACGTTTTACCGGTTTGAGTTCCTCCAGGCGACAGGAACGAGAGTGAGATTTGAGAGGCTGTGCCCGGAACGCCATCCATTTGGTAAGATCCCAGAGGGTGGAACCGCGGAGGATGGCCCATGATGGGAAATGATGAGACGATGATTTTCTTGGTATTGGTATTGTAGATGCGCACACTTGCGTAACCCGGCTTAGTACCTAGCTTGCCCCCAGACGGGTTTACAAGCCCTTCATCTAGAGCAAACGGCCCAATCGAGGCTGTCATATTTCCGCAGTTGCTGGCCAAGTCGAGCAACCCGTCATCGATGACAACCTGGATAAATTCAAAATCCACATCGGCGTCCTCTCGTGTCGATGGCGAAACAACACATACTTTAGAGAGAGACGAAATGCCGCCTCCCATGCCGTTTAGTTGCCTGCCATACGGATCGGGAGAGCCCATAGCCGCAGCAAACAGAGATTGCCATTTTGATCGATTCGTGGGAAGATCCGATTTATGAAAGATGAGGGCCTTGCAGACACCACCGCGCCAGAACCAGGAACGAATGGTCGACATGCCTTTGGGATCGTGGCAATAGATTTGAATAGAAACAAAGCCAACATGTAATCAGAAAATTCTCAAAAATACGAATTTCCAACAAAAAAGATATCCAAACAAATATGGATCGCATCGTTGGTCATCGTGGCAGTAAGTTATCACCAAGAGAGGGATCGTCTATATACATTTGAGCTCGAGGCTTAGTCTCTTATATGTATTGCCGACTCAAAGTAATTCACTACCGACAACTTTTTCTCTTTTTACATCATATTTTACGAATTACATGATTCATAAGTGAAATTTGCCTCAAATTGCCGATAACGCAGAGAAGACCAAGCGAGGCGCGGACATGATCCCGAGGTTGATGACAATAGACTCGGGGCCATGTCCGCCTCTCCGGTACTCAACAAAATATTGATATCGTTTCGGAGCCACCACCGCATCTAGCAATCTCTCCCTTTTCTCACATCTCTCCGCACAATGCCACTGTTACCTTGGTCCCGAGTATCCGATCAGATCTAGAGTGGTAATGGCGGCGGCTCATATTCCGGCACCGGAGAAAGACAAAGCTCAACTATAGGGAGCGGCATGGCTCCCCATGGGGAACATGGCATGTCAATCATCTCATTGAATTGAGTTGCCCATACTAAGATCCATGGCATAACTTTAAACAATGAGAATTTGCTATAAATAAGAGTTTTCCATCATCAGTCTCTCTATCCGTAGCCACGACGCTTCCAAATATATTCACATCCAGGTTATCACTATACCATGAATACGAATACGGCAGAGATGCCTCGCACATCTACGCCGACTCTCGATGCACTAGAGAAGAATGACCTATTCGACAAGGACCATCCTTCTGTTGAGCAGGTAGAGGCTTATCAACCGCCATTCACACCTCAGGAGCAAAAGCGCATCCTTAGAAAAGTTGACTGGCGCCTCGTTCCGCTTCTTTCTTTCTTATATCTCGTGTCCTTTATTGACCGAGGAAACTGTAACTCTACCGGCAGCATTACTCCCCTATTTAATTTATTTTATGCTAATGTGAAGAAGTGGGCAATGCCAAGGTTGCCGGGTTGGGAGAAGACCTCCATCTATCAGGAACACAGTATAATATCGCAGTGACGCTGTTCTTCATCCCATATTCCTTATTGGAAGTTCCGAGCAACATCATCCTTAAGCTGACGCGACCGTCTGTTTGGATTTCTATGTTGATGTTTTCTTGGGGTCTGGTTATGTGCGTCATGTAACAAACATTGCTTTATTTGAAGAGGAGATCAAAAGTAAATCGGTAATGGCTAATACGTGATACACACAGTACATTGACAGGCATTGTTCAAAACTTTTCTGGTCTCTTGGCTATCCGTATCTTCCTTGGAGTGGCAGAGGTGAGCCACTATTATTATTTGGCAAATTCCTATTTCCTCGTCAATCGGCGTCTAATAAAACTTTTGTCCCAGGCAGGCTTCTTTCCAGCAGGTAAAGAGAGCAACTCAACCGGTGCATAAACATATATTATTCGTTACTAAATAAAGTTCTCTCTATACAGCGACTTATCTCCTTACCGTCTGGTACACTCGATATGAAGTCCAATCAAGAATGGTCTTCTTCTACGCAGCCGTATCCCTAGCCGGCGCCTTTTCTGGGTTACTCGCATTTGCCATCCAGATGATGGATGGGGTCGCAGGCCTGCAAGGTTGGAGATGGTAAGTCGTGGAGGAGAGTTCCTCACCCACACCACCACTAAACATTACATATAGGATTTTCATATTGGAAGGCATCGTAACCGTTTTCTTGTCCTTTTTCATATGGCGTCTACTACCAGATAGTCCCAACACTGCATCCTTCCTGACTACCGAGGAACGCGAGTTTATTGTTCTGCGGCTAGAGCAAGACACTGGCTCGGGTCGAGGCAAAGTTACAAATAATGACAAAGTTAACAAGCGACAAATAATTGCAGGCCTCACTGACTGGAAAGTTTGGGCGGCTGTGGTGAGTTATACTTCTGTTCGCTCAAGACGTCACTTTCGTTGTACTAAATCCTCAAAAGTTCATGTATTGGGCTACTAGTATCAGCTCCTACGGCTTCACTTATACTGTTCCAACAGTGATTCTTGAACTTGGATATACTTCTGCAGACGCTGTGCGTTGTCAATTCGATTGAATCCTTTGCAAAATTTGTGATACTGACATTTGCTGATAGCAACTTCTGACTATTCCAATTTATGTTGTGGCCATGATTTTTACAGTCTTGAACGCAATGGCATCGGATCACTACCGCCAGAGAACCCCTTTCATTCTTTTGGGAGTGTCAGTTGGAATAGCTGGATTTACAGCTCTGCTAGCAATTCCTCACCCACAACTCCCAGGCTTGACATATGGCATGCTATTTCTTGCGACGACGGGTATTTACATGTCACTCGTCCCTACTTTGTGTTTTGTCGGTAAGTAAAGCATCTAATTTCACTTGCACAAAAGAAGAGGAAGAAGAAGAAGAAGAAGAAGAAGAAGAAGAAGAAGAAGAAGAAGAAGAAGAAGAAGAAGAAGAAGAAGAAGAAGAAGAAGAAGAAGAAGAAGAAGAAGAAGAAGAAGAAGAAGAAGAAGAAGAAGAAGAAGAAGAAGAAGAAGAAGAAGAAGAAGAAGAAGAAGAAGAAGAAGAAGAAGAAGAAGAAGAAGAAGAAGAAGAAGAAGAAGAAGAAGAAGAAGAAGAAGAAGAAGAAGAAGAAGAAGAAGAAGAAGAAGAAGAAGAAGAAGAAGAAGAAGAAGAAGAAGAAGAAGAAGAAGAAGAAGAAGAAGAAGAAGAAGAAGAAGAAGAAGAAGAAGAAGAAGAAGAAGAAGAAGAAGAAGAAGAAGAAGAAGAAGAAGAAGAAGAAGAAGAAGAAGAAGAAGAAGAAGAAGAAGAAGAAGAAGAAGAAGAAGAAGAAGAAGAAGAAGAAGAAGAAGAAGAAGAAGAAGAAGAAGAAGAAGAAGAAGAAGAAGAAGAAGAAGAAGAAGAAGAAGAAGAAGAAGAAGAAGAAGAAGAAGAAGAAGAAGAAGAAGAAGAAGAAGAAGAAGAAGAAGAAGAAGAAGAAGAAGAAGAAGAAGAAGAAGAAGAAGAAGAAGAAGAAGAAGAAGAAGAAGAAGAAGAAGAAGAAGAAGAAGAAGAAGAAGAAGAAGAAGAAGAAGAAGAAGAAGAAGAAGAAGAAGAAGAAGAAGAAGAAGAAGAAGAAGAAGAAGAAGAAGAAGAAGAAGAAGAAGAAGAAGAAGAAGAAGAAGAAGAAGAAGAAGAAGAAGAAGAAGAAGAAGAAGAAGAAGCAAAATCTTTTAGTGTCATACCTGACCGTAGAGAATTCTCTAGCAAACAACCTCGCGCCCTCATCCAAGCGAGCCGTAGGCATGGCTCATCTCATCTGCATGGGAAATCTTGGCGGTATTGCTGGCTCCAACATTTTTCTTGTCAAGGAGGCACCACATTACTGGACGGGATACGGCTTCATATTGGGAATCGACTGTCTGGCTTTCGTCACTTGCTTGGTTCTTCGATACACATTGAAGAAAATCAACACGCAGCGCGATAAGATGACGGAGGAGGAAATCCGGGAGAAGTATGGAGACGTTGATTTATTAGAACTAGGTGACGGCAGCCCGTATTTTAGGTACACTTTATAAACCCTCTGTGTGTTGTGGACAACATGAAAGGGAGACGGACAAGCCTTGTCTAAGCTATTTGTGTTGAAGAATTGTCTAGGCGCGGGTTTCTTTATTACAAATAATATACTTCGTATAGAAGGCCAATATGAGCCAAGTATCTGTCAGTAAACAGCTGTTGTTTCTAACAAGGCAATGCCCTTGGAGCGGATAAGCATCCTTGGTGAAACCTAGACAATAAACATGGCAATTTAAGATTACGACCTATTCAGTGATGAAAATTATCCATACCCGAGTATTTTGCCTAATTTGCTAATGAGTAACTAGAATGCTTGTCTACAGGGTAAGACACTGCATTATTTACTTGGTTATTATGAAATATACGATGTAGACTATCAACCCTCAATACGTGGACCAGTCTCACGAACTACCTTCTTTTTTCTTTTTAGTTTTCGGGTGAAATGCTCTCAGTTGATGTAGGGCTCAGTAGGTTGAAGTATGGAGTATATATATAATAAGGATCATATGGATTGATTACTTATGTTGTTACTATGTTGGTAGGGTCTACACTCCACATCAATCTTCATTTGGCCAACAGGTTCATCCTAGGATTGATCTTCTAATACGAAAACCAGTACCGCTTCTTCTATCCACATACGTGTTATGCTCTGTACAGTGTTGGAGCACCTAGAAGTTTTGCGCCTGTCAATGGCGATAATATCATAGTGTATTGCCGGGTAGCACAAGACATGGATGTTTACGAGCAGCTAGTATTAATGTAAGACTTGGATGATCTACCACTACTTTGTATTACTTACTTACCAGCCCTGTATGAATAATTGACAAATAAAGACTGGGGAAGCCGAAATAATTTATAATTTTAGCTGTAGACGGGAAAAAGCTGGGGTTACGAGTACTGAGCAACAGCACAAAGCATGAGGCAAACATCATGTCAGTCCCTGCATTTAGTACGAATACCTGGATGTCGGCCCAGCTGAAGAGCCGATGCCAAAGTGGGAGAAGATCGACCTCTGTCGGCGAAACGTTTAATTGCTTGCAAACACTGACTCTGTTTGCCCTTGGACGTGTCGTGAAGATGTGACGGCAATAGTAGAGAGTGGACGCGCGGTTCTCGAGCGTGCATTGCATGACATGTGCTTAGATCTCTGTGGTGCTGCATAGGAGTACGCCTATTGATCATTGTGTTGCTCCCTTTGTGTGCCACTTCGCATAACAAAGGGCGCCATGTGAAACCACTCCCAGGAGCGATGGGAAACGAAGCGATGTTGGCGTGTGGCCGGTCATTCAGCGGCAAAGATGGCGGCGGCGGTACTCCGTACAAGAGTAGCAACATAAAATTAAGACGGTAGCCAGCCCAGCCACCCCAGTTCTGCTTTTCTCATTTCATTCATCCACCTGGCTTGGAGTACAAGCTGTGCGGTCTCCATATTGTATATATATTGTCCAGAGAGCGAAGTACAAGTAGAAACTCGCAAACATTAGACATCAAATGCTGCCCGCAGCTTATACTGACTAGCACGAGCATGTCCATGTCCATGTGCTTTGCGTCAAACTGTGTCTCCCACACATCCATCCACATGCACGTCCATACAACTATGGAGCACTCGCACTTGAGGACAAGTAATACTGCTGCTTCGTACTCTGCACAGACTGACACTCGCAATACTACTTACTACCTTGTCATCCGTAAAAGTACGAAGTTCAAGTAGTTGCTGCTGGCATCCTACAAGTATCAGGTGGATGGGTGGGCAGGCTTGGTATCGTCAGCCAGCCTTACTCCGTATTCGACTGTTTGTCAATCGCGCGCGCGCATCGTGGAGAGTGCAAAGTACAAACGGACAACTTTCATTTTCCGTTCGGCTATCGTCTTTTTCTCTAATTTCCACGCTCCATGGGTCAATTCCGGCTCCGTGATAGACTAACAAGGGGGAAGAGAAAGAGAAAGAGAGTGCGGATGACCCAACCAGTTTGTTATCCAGTATCCAGTACAAGTACTCCGTATAATACCGTACTGTACGTGCAGCATACATTACCCCTGACTAGAGACAGGCTAGCATCGAGCGAGAAGATGGTCGTTTTGTGTTGGGACTGACTGCCTACGATGTGTGTGATCGATGCTGGATCAGGACAAACAAGAGAAAAAAAAAAAAAAAAAAAGCGCCACAGGCACAAATTCTCTGGATGCTGGCTCTGCCACGCGACAAGCCTCCCAAGCCTCAAGGTTCGCATGGTGGCTGATGCGAACCTGGTTTGCTCCAAAACCCCAAAAGCGCTTAGTGAGTACATGTTTGGCGCTGTTGGCGTCGGGATTCCCTTGTCTCTAATCGCTTTAGGCACAGTGGATGCTGGGTATTTCAGGGGGTTCTAGGCTATTATCTTTGCACTAAATTGTACTACCAGCAGTAGGCACTTAGAGTACCTGGTACTCACTACCTAGCATTGAAATGAAGCCTGGTACCGCAGGTAGCATTGAGTGCAATATATTGTTTTCTAGTGCCTGACTGGCTCCCACCTGTATCGAAGACTTTATTTAATTGTATTGAGTACCATCTTATTTGCCTGTGCAAGGTACCTACAAGTACGTATTTTCACGGGAGCCTCAGGATTTCTTATTAGGGGGGTTGCGCGACATTTTGTGCTTCCAATCTTTTACCGCTGAGACGGTGATGGCTGGCTGCGTTAGGCCAATAACAAGTACCTGTACGTGCTTCCGTACTTGTACTCCGCATGTACTGCCAAAAGTGGCCGACGATGCGGATTTTAGGGGCTCCTTTTATTGCTTTAGTACTCCGTACAGTACCAAGAATACCTACTTCGTACAATTATGCTGCTTTAATATGCTATTATTGAATTTATTTATTTGTATTTTATTATTATTCCAATTTATGTTTTCCTATTTATTGAATTTTATCTTCTTTTATCTCCTAATACATACTAGCACTATTAACTTTTTTATCTGTAGTGTGAGTAAAAACAACTTCTCCCCCTTTTATACCCGAGTCTTGAAAAAAAAAAAAAAAAACACCACGGCTCCTTTTTTCTAAAAAAAAAAAAAAAAACACCACGACTCTCTTTTTCTCTCCACCACGCAGAAACTGAGTCCTGCTGTCTCAAATTTACTTTACTTGTATATCCTCGTCTTTGTAAACTGACTCTAAGAAGCTGGCATTTCTAGCTCGCTCCGCTTCGGTGAGCCCACTGGCATCTCGTCTCTCAGTTCAGTTCAATTGGGGAGGGGGCCCTGGCGCTTGTTTAATTAGGTACGGACAGCAAAATCCACCCAATCCAGGACCCTGGGCGACAGTCTCCATTGAGAAGAGAGCCAGTTCAGACATGCCTGTTTGATAGGCGAATGAGGGAAACCCCCCGAAACCCCCCCATATCGCAACTCGAATATGCCTGATCAGAGGCCTGGAGCTGACTTCTGCTGCTCCATAGTGCTGCCTGAACCTAGAACCATCATACTTGTACATACTTCGTGCTATCCACACGAGGACAACGAAGCTGTGGGATCGTCTGCAACGATCAAGTGCAAGCTGGATTGTGTACATATCTGTACACAATTTACGAGTCCACATACGAATTGCATACAGATAACGCACCACATACTCGGTACATACGCATACGAGTTCATGCACCAGCATCCCGTCCCCACTGGTCATTACGTGCGATTCGCCGCGCAGCTTGGATCAAAGGAAGCAAGGGGACAATTTCGGACGAGGGAAAAAAAAAAGAGAGAGAATAGATACTAACTAGTAGTGAAGAACGATCGACGCGATTCATATGAACAAAAGTTGTCGTTGATCCTCTCTATCACTAACCACCGTCATTCCTTTCTGCTAAGACATCACCAGCGCTCTTTATCCCCCTTCAAATTTTTTTTCCCTCTCGTTCCCTAATACCGCCAAATCTACCGAGATAGCTGGTACTTGTATTGCCGCTTTGTGTTCGCGACTGGTCGTTCATAAAATTGGTTGTCGCTTGCGCGCGTTTGCGCCGTGCAAGCCGCCGGGTTGTGGGTGCCATCGTCAAAAACCCCTACACATTGAACTTGCTTTGTCGGTGACATTTCGTTGGATCCGCTTCGCTTCGCATCTTCCGCCATGGCCACTTCTCCGCCAGCCTCGCCTTCGCCATCGCATAAGCTTCAACGTCCCGTGAGCGCGATTGTTTCTCGACCTCAACCAAGGAGCACCAGTCGGTTGAGTATGAACAGCAAGCAAGGTGGCGAGAGCAGAGCCTCTGATGAGGACAGTCGGACAGCTGTCCGTGTTGGTACGCATTTCCCCCCAAAGCTCCAGTGACCTCGCGAGTCACTTTGTTTCCGGCGATTATACCTCTATCGGCTTTCTGTAAAGCTAACACTGACTGACTGACATTGCTGTTCTCTCCCAGTTGTCCGAGTGCGCCCACCATTAAATCCAGAAGACCCGGGATATGATTTGATTCCGCAGCGCTTTCAGCGCGCCATGGTACATGTTACGTCCAACACGAGCCTGTCAATCGATTCTCCCCAAGGGCGCAAACTCTTCGTCTTTGATCGCGTTTTTGGCCCGGATGTTATGCAAGATGGTATTTGGGACTATCTGTCCGACAGTATCAACGCTTTTACACAAGGATACAATGTTTCTCTCCTTGCTTACGGCCAGTCTGGCGCCGGCAAGTCTTATACCATGGGCACATCGAGTCCCAATGCAGAGTCAAATCCAAACAATATGGGTATGGCATTTCACTCATTCCGTT
>JACBYL010000116.1:0-93343 GCA_015266385.1 Trichoderma oligosporum | reverse complement strand
GTTAGCAATCCCCCCTGCTAGTGCAAATAGACTGGACGCCAAAAAAAAAAAACGCACGACTTCTTGGATCTGTCCTTTCTAACAAGCGAGCTGAGAGCCGATGGTCGTATCTATACGGGCTTGTAGTATTATTTTGGTCTGAAGGAATAGCAGTAGCGGCCAATAGTCCAACATATACTGGTGTATAGGTACAAGTAGGTATTGGTTGGTGGTGGCTGGATGAATGGATGAATAGAAAGCAAGTTCTTGTCGAGGTGGCCGCCTGATGGTGGTGGTTGATGCAAGCTGATAGGCTGCTTGGCTCTGTGTCAAAGAATTTAGCGACCTCCCTTCCGTCTGGGAGCGCCTTTGCGCTTGATTTTATTGCTTTGGCGTCTCCTTTTCTTCTCTTATTGTATCCAGTTTGATTCTTTATTATAAACTCTGTCGCCTGCAGCCTTATTCTTTCGCATGCAACCAAGTCGTCGGCGAATGAGAATGAGGCGTAGGACCAAAGTTATGCCTAATGGAGAAGCCTAGCTGATGACGATCAACGGGCAAAGCAAAAGGCAATAATAGCGCCGCAAGTGCTGTTACTCTCGGTATCTAACCCTCTTTTCGGTTTGCTCTAGATGCCACTTTTCGATGGACCGAACGGTGGTGAACCAGATATAGCCTAGTACTGGCAGGTATGCTTTTTTGCGCTGACTCTTCTTCAAGGACACGTACATGCATACACATATGCAAGTGCTTATACATATATGTATGTAGGAAGTATGCTGCAATGCAAGGCAAAAAAGCTTAGAACTTATTGGTGGCGGTGATAATATTAGTAGGTAAGGTAGGCAGCTATTTGATTGCTATGTGTTGGTTGATGCGGACGAATCGGGCCGTGCGAGCTATCTTAAGATGTTAGGCTGCAGCTTTTTATACGGCAACTCTTTTCTTTTATTATTTCTCTTTCTGAATTGTCGTTGACTGAGGGTGGGGGTGCTGAAAGTAACGCAAAGCAAAGCAAAGCAAAGCAAGCAAAGCAAGCAAAGCAAAATAGCTGGCAGTGCAGATGGATGCTCAGTGATGCAGAATATGGATCATCCCAAACCTCTTTCTTTCGCAATCTCATCGGTAAGGTACCCGAGCCTCGCGTTTTATACTCGCCGCCGGTAGCTAAAAATACCAGGCCCCCATTACGAGGAATCATTGATGCTATTTTTTGTCTTCTGACTTTCCTTAGGGCGCGCAAAGTGATGGTCCGTTCCCTTCCACTACCACACCCACGTTGTTACGAGGAGGAGGGGGGAGGGGGGGGAGAAATCTGGCCGAGCGTGACTTGATACTTTAAGACATCAAGCACATCCTCGCTATAAACTTGTGGGTTTTCCCCATCGTAGGGCATTATACACAATCGCCATGTCTCGCTTGGTCATGCGTTGGTAGGCTTTCCGTGAACCCATCTACCGTCTTGGCCACGCGGTCATGTAAGGCACCGGTTCCAGAGGTCAGGCACGATGGCGATGACGATGACGATTACGATCCTGAAAGCCTTGTTTCTTTTCTCTTCTTTTCTCTTTATTTCTCCGAATTCAGCTCTATCGTGGCGGAGCTACGAGCGACGTTGCTTTGAGATGAGAAAGTACCTAGTAAGCAGATCAAGTCCAGGTCAGGCACGTTGTGTCACAGATAGCGGAACTAAAAGTGGTTGGGTGGCATAGTATAGAGAGTGCCGAGTACGAAGCAAACAGTTTCCAAACAGTTTGATCCGTATCAAGGAAATTCAACGTAAGTCAGCCCATAATGATCTCACGGAATGTTAAACGTCTCCCCCACGCATGCCATACCATGGCCTGCAGCGTTCAGAATGCCATCGTTGCATCGAAACAGAACCGTACAGGCCTGCAGCAGGCAAAATGACGTCTGGTCCATGCTGTTTGTTATCGTTATCCATCTTATCCGCCCGCGTCGAGGTGAGCGGCATTTCACTAGCGGCCTCTCACCTAGGGGGAGTGTTTTAGAGCTTAAGCCCACTGAACCCCAGTAGTGCTGCCACCCTGTAGCGCTTGGCCCTAGTGCGGGCTGCCAATCATGTGCCCCCCTCCAGCAACTCATCGAGTCTCATCCCACACCCCCAAAATCTGGCCCAAACCTCCACCCATCAAACATCTCGTTCCGCCGCCAGATTTCCTATCCGGACTATTTTAGATATCATCAACTTCCTCGACTGCTTTGAGCTCCTCTGAGCCTTCCCGCCCCCCACCATCTATTTGCCGACCAGTTTCTCCCAGCGGTACGCGCGGTCGCGATCCCTCCCGACGCGGCCGTTGCCTCGTGCCCGTCCTATCGCCGCCGCGTTGCCTCACGATAGTTGAGTTGGTAGGCTTCTTTTTTACCCCATCCACCCTCCATCTTTTCTACCCAGTCTTTGTCAACCTTTTTCTAAGCCACACTTTTGCTCTTCTATACATATCTGATCATGCCCCCCGACTGACCATGTCCACAGTGGAGCTACTTGTAGTAGTTTCTAATCTCTTAGGGCTGTCATCTATCTATCGCTGACTGCTCGCCCCCCCCCCCCCCCCCCCCCCCCCCCTCTTTTTTTCTTTCACCCTTCTCCTGACTGCTCGCCCCCCCCCCCTCCCCCATCCCTTCCTGTTTTACGTCGAAGCTCTATCCCGTCGATCGGGTATTTGACTCTGCCGCTGTTGCTATCAAGCTTGGCAATCAATCCTTGGCCTTACTATGGCTTCCGCTAGTTTTCGAGATTCCATAAACTCTCTGGGTTGGAGCCGTCGCCAAGATGCGCCCATCACCACGTCTCAGCAGTCATCTGGCCTCCTATCTTCTCTGCAGAATCTGAACCCTTTTCAAGATCGTGGGTATACAGTCCTTCCCACATCGGAAGGACCAGGAGCACCTCTACCGGCGCCTAGTCGGCGCGAAGAAGAAGAGGGCTGGTTTGTGCGTGAGTCAACCTGGACCTCGTCCATCACTTACATCGCGGTTCCCCCCCCCTGCAGACGAAATATGCGCATTGCAGCTCTAGCTCGCACCTTAGATGTTGCATGTGATGCAGATGCTACGCCTCGTGGCTAGAAGTTACTAACATGGAGTGTAGTAAGTCGATGGGACCGCTTGCTAGTATTCGCCTTTTGCAACCTCGCTGCCGCAGCCTGCTTCGTCATCTGCTTCACCCTATTCCCTGTCCTTTCGTTGAGGCCACGCAAATTTGTGATCCTGTAAGTCTTCGATGACGTCGTTGTCTCTCTTCGCAATGCTCCTCTTCCCATGTTCTCCTTGCCCCTTATTCGTAACTGCTCTGCCCCTCTTCCCCCTTTCCCAACAACCTATCCTTGACATCTGTCACACCTCTTTCACATATGCATGCACGCAATTTATGCCTAGTCGGAGTTCTCGGTAGACGGTATTGCATCAATTACCTGCATACGTCTACACCTGCCGAGACCAATAGCCATTGTTATGCAACGCTAATCCCCCACTTAGATGGACAGTTGGATCGACACTCTTCCTAATGTCTTTTGCTGCGATTATGGGACCTATGAACTACATCTATCACCTTTTCTCGGCTCCTAGACTACCATTCACCGCTGCTTACTTTGGCTCTATTGCATTAACCCTCGTATTCGCTATCAAGGTAAGTCCAGGCCCGTTGGGAGAAGAGGGAGTATGTACGTAGAGAGGCTTGCTAATATGACGAAGCTTCATAGTACCATTCTTACCCTCTTTGCTTCCTTGGCCCAGCTTGCTGCTTTGATTTGGTATCTTGTCAGCTACTTTCCAATGGGATCCACAGGCTTGCGTCTAGCTACTTCGTTTGGAGCAAGACAGGCTACAGCATGGATATCCGGATGAGTCTTGGCCGAGTTGTATCAGGCATGATACCCCCTATTCTTTTTGTAGCATTATCAGAAAACACATTCTATCAGCGAGGCTACTGGTTAGGTTCTTTATTGTTAATGATTATGGAAATACGTATTGTATGAGAGGCCTGCCCTGCGGCTTAAAACTGCCTCGATAATAGTATTTGGTGGTTGTAGTAGTAGTAGTAGTAGTAGTAGTAGTAGTAGTAGTAGTAGTAGTAGTTCCAGCAGACACACTAAGATCAGAAAACCACTAGTATTTGTTCCGCTTTTGCGTTTCAAAGAGGGAAAAAAAAACTGGCTTGAGAATTATACAATAATCTCTCTTCATCATCGACTATCAGCGGTATATCAAACTAAGATAGAGGCAAAGCACAGCTCATACACGTGCTAAAAACTCACTCACGGACTGGAAAATGGATAGCCGGGAAGAGAGGTCACCTGCCATTTCACTGTCGTTGAAATACAGTAATCAGCAGCGAGGTGGTAGATTTGATTGGCTGTTTCTATATTAAGGCGCCTCCAAATATACACGTCGGTTTTTTTTTTTTTTTTCGGTTTTTTTTTTTTTTTTAATGTGATCATTTTTCTATTTTTTTGGCAAGACTATTGTACAGTATATTTACCCCGTAAATAAGTTAGCATAAAATTAACCAAATTATGTTGTGCAGGAGCGGCATATTATTGCCAAATACATGTGTGTGTCACACTGTAATAGGTTTCCCGAATCCCGTGTAAAGTGTTCCGTGCCTCCGATGCATCAATTTGACAGTACGGAATACTTCCCGTGCTGGTACTCCTTGTACCTCCACCAGTCACAGCCAAGAAGATTTTCCCTACCTACTTGCCTAATATTGCCTACGTAGAAATGGCTAATTAATATTAATATCGGGTATAGGAAGTAATCCTCGGGAATACTAAAAAAAAAAAAAAAAAAAAAAAAAAAAAAAAAAAAACAAAAAAAAAAAAAAAAAAAAAAAAAAAAAAAAAAAAAAAAGGGTGATGAGTATTCATAACTATTTCAAAGCTGCTTCCTGCTTTGGTGGTTTTGGTACCTTTTACGCTCGCAGGGGTGGTCAATGTAAGAATGAGAGTCTGGACCTCTGCGACAGTCATCTCGCATCTCGGCAAAGATGACTCTTACTCTAAGCTACGACGTGCTACCACAGAGTACGGAGTCTGAGCTGCGTGAGAGATTTAAAATTAAATTTATCCAAGAAAGGTAGGTACCTAAAGTAAGTTAATCATGATGCAGCCTCTTCCTCAATCATATTTTAAGTAGGTAATCAATGATACTTACATACTCCTCTTCCCAAAAGAATCTCAGGCGAATGAACTACTGTTATCGCGGATGTCGCTTGTCGATAAGAGCGATAAAGCAGCAAGTTACGATTAACGCGACCCCTCAAATACCCTGCCCTGTGCTGCTGTTTCTTGATCACAAAACAAAACATAGGGAACAGGGCGAGTCATCGCCGCCACGCACAGCCGCGATGAAGCCTTGTTCTTAGGCTGCCAATAAGATTTGCTGGTACCTATTTAATATACTCCCACAGAATGCGCATTCTGCCATTCTGATGCGCATTCTGCTACTATTAACCTTTACCCTTACGTACAAGTACCTACCTTACTCTTATGCACTGCGTACCTATTACGGAGTACATTACTTTTCTCCGTACAGCTGAGTACTTCATTCATAAGGTACTTGTACTCGTACATACAATCAAGGCCAACACGCAACATTAATATGGCTCCGCACTAAAAAACGCATGTCTCATCCCGCCTCCAACCTGCAGGGCTTCTCTTTCTCTCCGCGCTGATGTAAGTTCGTAACCAGGCAGCATATAAACCTGGAGCATAAAGTAATAAGAGGAAGTGAAGGAAACCCAACAAAAAGGAGTTGCTTCTTTATTTGTTTACCTACCTACCTGTAGTAAAAGTACGGAGCAGTCCGTATAAGGTAACCAAAAACTTACTTCTTTCACAAAACTCGTTGCTCTCTCTCTCTCTCTCTCTCTCTCCAACACCGACTTGGCCCGACTTTCGGCTTATAGGCCATATTCGCGCACTTTTCAAAATCACTCCACTCGCAGCGAACGATTTTTACAGTATTATCCAGGTGTGGGCCTTAGAAGCCCCAGAGGTTTGCCCTCAGCCAGACAATAGAATCCCCTTAGCTTCACAAGAAAGGGCTTTTTTTATTTATTTATTTATTTTATTTTATTTCCTGCGCCGGCTGCACACGCAAGGGCCATAATTATTTTTTTCTCTCTCTTTTTTTCCCCTCCCTAGCACAAGGCTTCTGGACTACTCCTACTTACCTACTAGTTTGGGACCAGCAGCGCTGTAACGGCTTCTTTCCATAGGCTAGCTGGGCCAACGACACTCCGTAATCCAGCGCCAATTCGTTCACTGGGAACCGCTGTAACTTAAGCCTCCCAGCCGCTCCGCTTTCAGGACTCTGTCCCAAGCCCGCCAAACCCGTTCTAGGCGCCCTATCGTCTAGGAAGAGAGGGGAACCAAAAAAAAAAAAATTTGTTATTCACACAACCGCAAAAAAATTATCAACTTACTTCTTTTCGTTTGCCCTTTTGTGCCCTCTTCATTTTTCCCACCACCACCTTGACCAGTCAATTCTAAAGAATTGCCGCGCCAGTTGGCATCTGTTTTATCGTTTCCTTACAGGCTGCGCTGCGACCTGTAGAGGAGCGCAGCTGGCTTTTTATTCTTTCTTCTTCTTCCTTGCATTGCCCGCGTGCCACTCCGCAACAAGTTATTCCTCCTAAAAAAAAAACCCCCCCGGTCACCTCGACTCTCAATCCGGCAGCCCTGTTGTCACTTCTCCCTCTGGCTGGGCTGAGCTGACCTGTGCTCGGCCTGCTTCTTTGACCTTCTGTCCGTACGTGCGACGCTTCGAGGCTCGAGTGAGTGTGCGACTGCCACCGCCTTGAGGCGCCTTTTGCCGACCGGCCGTCTCGTTTTTATTTTCGACCGATATTTTTTTATTTATTTTTGGCCATCCGCCACTACCGACGTGATCTTGATCCCTTTGCCTGGGCTCGAGAGACGACCGTCCCGCTTTACAGCTACGGATTCTACAGCTTTATTCTTTTTTTAAAAAAGAATCATCCCAAAGTTTTTTTTTTTTAAAAAGAAAGGAAACAAAAAAAATTAACTGTCTCAGTCTTCTTGTAGGCTCTCGATCTCCGGTACGCCTTTAGCGTCTAGGTACATACCCGAGGAGGAGACTGCGACATCTTCTAGAGCACTCTGCCCTCTAGAGATACATTCTGCCACGGCCCATTCCAATTTGGGCCTTATTCCCAGATATCACGCCTTGTTCGTTGTTGAAAGTCATCAGCTTCGGTGCTAGATCATATCTTTCTTTCTTTTTATATTTCTTTTCGGCTCCATCGAAATGGCAACCGCTTCAGCTTTTTCTTATGCGCAGGCCGCCAAGGGCCAAGGCACTCTGACATCAAATCCTTTATCTGGACAGCCCGTTCAGGACTCTCAGCCATCGGCAGCCACACCCAAGGGTGCTACAGATGTCGAAAACTCGATCGAGTCAACTGGTGCTGTTCGAAGCGCCGATTCTTCTGCCAACGTTGAGAAGCAAGATGTTGTCAGTAATATCGAACCTGAGGTCGAGGCTCGATCGGAGGATGTTCAGGAGACACGCCGTGAGCCCCTACGGGATGACGACTCTAGCAGATTAGATCGCCCTTGGCGACGAGGCGATAAAGGCACGAGATCTTCGAGCACGACTACACGGTCTGTTGATGAGCAGGATTCCAGGAGGCCGCGAAAATCTAAAAAGTCCAAGGCCTCGGAAAAGCAAGTCAACGACCAGTCAATCGCAGACAAAGACCAAGAATCTGAAAAAGAAGCACAAAAAATCCCATTGCTCGAGGCACCAATTCCGTCGGTCAATATATGGCAGCAACGAGCTGAAGCTCACCAGGCAAAGGCCAAACCATCTACAACGAATGCTGTAGAGCAGGCAAGCAACGGCTTGTCAAAGGCTGACGTAGCCCCCAAGCCAGTTGAGAACGGCGCTCCAGCCGTCGGTCAGCGAGACAGCATACCAAATGGCGTCAAACCTCAACGAAAGTCGGCAGATGCTCCTCGACCAGACAGAAATGCCAGTCGCGGTTCAAGATTAACAGACAAGGACGCCAGCAGGGCCGATGTGCCCCCGTCAGTTGCTGACACCGCTTCCTGGCCCACTCCAGAGACGGCTATCAAGGAAGAGAAGAAGAAGCCCTCGGAGAAAGAAGCTTCAGAGGATGGAGCGCAATCGAAACCGCGAACAAAGGAAAAGTGGGTTACGATGGACTACGTTCCGAGTGTGAACTTCGAGACGCAACTCCCTCAGATGCGTAACTCTAAACCTCGTGGCGGAGCCAGAAACGCCAATGGTCCCAGGGCAACGGGGGCATCACACGCCGGTGACAAGGCCACCCCCGCCGCCAACCAAGGCAAACTCAGTGAGAATAGCAGCAGCAATAACAACAAAGACCGTCCTCGTGACGGCGCCAACGGCCCGAACCGAAATGCACCCCTGGCTCAAGCTAGCAAGCGGGCATCGACAGACATCCCCAACACACGTGAGCAGAGAAAGACTGCGAATCAAACTGGCGCTGATAAGAATAAGGATTCCACAGCAAACTCTAGTGTAAGTGCCTTTCTTTGATCAATAGTCGTAAACAATGAGGGGCAAGACGAGAGAAACCTCACTCCATACCTCACCGCCATTTTCCTTGGAATGATGTACTAATTTTTCGTGTTTTTAAGGAGCAGGGCCATACTGTGCGTGAACGAACAGAGTCTCGCAGCGATAGACCACGAGGTGGATACCGCGGGCGTGGTGGACATAATCCCATCACCACTCAACAGCATCAGCATCAACATACCGTATCCAACTTTTCTGCATCAAGTGCGATGGGTGGACGGGCCCAAGGGCCGTACAGCCCACCACCTAGACAAGGTGGTCATGGTCAGATGTACATGCCATCTCAAAGAGGTGGCAGAGGCGGTCGAAACAACGCTGGAAACTTTCACCGCATGTCTCTCCCCAATGGATCGACACGCATTCCTCAGGTTCAACCGCAATTTGGATCGTATGAGTATCCGGTGACGCCAATGACGGCGATACCTTTCCAACCTCAGCCCTATTGGGACAACATGCTGGTGCCGGTGCTGAAGAGCCAGGTTGAGTACTACTTCTCGATTGAAAACTTATGCAAAGACATGTTTCTCCGCGCTCGGATGGACTCACAGGGCTTCGTTCCCTTGCACTTTATTGCGTCCTTCAGACGGGTGCGAGAACTCTCTGCTGATACGGCCATGGTCCGTGCAGTCTGTGAGATGTCGACTGAACTTGACCTCGTTGTTGGTGAAGATGACATAGAGCGAGTACGACGAAACCAGGCGTGGGAGAGTTTTGTTTTGCCTCTTGAGGAACGCGATGAGTTTGCTCGAAACCATGGACCAGTTCACTTGACGTTTAAGAATCGACCATTGCAAATGCCGCCGCAATTTAACGGCATACCCGCACCATATGGTATGGCTTCGCCTCCAGCCTATGCAACCCATCCTGAAGCCCAATTCCAGCAGGCAGCCGATGATTCCATGGCTGGCCATGGAGGAGTTAATGGACTTGTAAATGGTCAAGTAAATGGCCATGCCAGCACCAGTCAATTATCAGCAAATGTGCCTGACTTTTCTCCTTCGGCTGCCCTTCAACTCGGCGACCAGGCCAAGACTAATGGGGCTATTGTTACGAATGGACATGTCGAGAAATCCACTAGCAATACCTTATCAAATGGTGTGCACAACGAGCAGACGGTGCAGGAGAGCATTCAATCCTAAGCTGGTTATGCTGTAGCGGAACTGGCTCCTGGTCACCAGGAGTTTTGTTTATGCGGCTTAAGAGGTTAATAACCTTGGGGGCGCTTCCTTCACATATGTGTTCTTGTCCTGGAATGCAGCCCGGCCAGCCCCCCCATCAAGGCGGCTCCCTGGCTTCTTAAAGCGATATATGCATCTACCTTTTCATTTTTCTTTGGTCCACAGTTCTGCCTAGCTAATCTTGGCTGAGGCTGTACAAGGGAATCCACAAAAAAGCGTTGCAACGGCTGTGAATTATTTGAGGGTTTTGACTTTTTGTAAGAGTTTCATATTCTTTGCCCTTTGAATGAGTATGCGCGGATGAAGGTGGTAGACGATGGAGATGGGGCGTTTTGCTGTCTTATAGCAAGAGACATAACGAAAGGGGAGAGAGATATCCTTGAAGTATGTGGTTTCTTCTTTTTTGGGGGGAGGGTGTCCAGCTGCTACGATACGGGCAAACCGTTCGGCAAATCTGGGTTGGGAAATTTTTTTTTAAAAAAGAAAAAAATGAGATAAAGAAATAAAGAATCAAGAGGAGCAAAGAGAGAAAAAAAAAATTGGAGGGTAGGAAAAATAGAGCCAGCGCTCAGGGGCTGGGGCATTGGAGACCTTGTGCCAATATAGAGGACTTTATCCTCTTTGCTTGGCAACCATTATTACTTTACTCCGACATGGTTTCGGTAGGGTGAAGTGACTTCACGAACCTCTGAGGCTCAGGGGAAGATATATTTCGCAGGATTTGGATTGGAAATGCATAGCTAATCTTGCGCCTGTTGGGATCTCGGAGGGCTCATAATAGGGCCATCCATGTTTACACTCCTGAGCACTGTTAAAGGCTGCTTCCAGCTACCATGCTGTTGATGAGAAACGCAAAAAGGCCTCCTTTACGATCTTTTTACTTTTGTTTTTTTTTGTGTTTTCGCTAGACCATGACGGATCGGGGAAAAAAGGGAGGGAAAACGAGAAAACGAAAAAGCCAAGAGGATGTTATGAGCAAACACTCAAGGGCATATAGTGGGATGCTAATTTGGCAACCGGTTGCAAAATGAGATATTTGAGTTTTTTTTTTTTTTTTTTCTTCAATTTCTTGAGTCCGGAATTTTTGGGATGGTCTTTAGGGCTGGATTGCCCCTGATATTTGATGCGAGACAGCGTAGTACGATGTTGCTGCAAGACTGTTCAATTTTGTACGATAGGATTCAAGATCAAATAAATTAAAAGAAGCCAAAAAAAAAAAAAGTCAGTCATCAAGTCTGGGGAGACAGACTTCTCTCATAAAATTAGTTTATATAAGAAGTTCCGGCGGCGTACTATATACAAGAGTGTAGAGCATTTGATCCATGTAATTGTTCCCCCTTTAGAAATTGCTCTTTTCTACTCCGTATATATATATATAAATAAGAGTGAACTTGGGTCGGCTCTCACAGGAGAAGATCTGATGGCAAAAATAAGTCTTCTCATAACGCCATAGCTAGCACAACAACAGCTATAAGACCAGCAGCAGCGTTGGCAAAAGCTGTGGGCACGGAAGCTGGATTGGATGTAGAAGATATCGCTGAGGCTGTTGCGGAGCGAGTTCCAGTTGAAGTAGTAATGGAAGGGGTATTAGATGTAGCAGTTTCCTTTCCTCCCTTAATACTTGATATAGAGGATGTTGGTAGAGTAGTTTGGACATATCTAGCATGTAGTTTGAGTGAGATGTACAAGGTTGGTTGAGTATAAGGAAGAAAGAATTGAGGAAAGGAAATGAAAGAAAAGGAAAGTGGGGACTGTGTTATGGCTTACAGTAGAGTGTTTGGTATGCTTGTTGATGTGCTTGAGGTGTCATAAGATGACAACCCACTTGGAGTGATGATCATGAGACTTCTATGCGTAGACAGCGCGGGATCGTTGGAGAAAGCTATAGGTTGGACTGGATTTGAGAGGCGGCGAGTCGGAAATCTGCTTCTAAAGAGAAAACAAGGGTTAGTTAGGCTCGATTGTGTGATTTTCTTTATGGACTTATAGCTGTTAGGACTGACGAGGAGGAGTCTTGTGCTGAGCTGAGAGAGCATGTGGCTAGCAGAATGGCGATGAAAGGAAGAGGCATCATCTTTCGGATATTTTTGATAGGTGATTTTTTATAAAAAAAAAATTTAAAGAAAAAAAAAGTCTCGAATATATCTTGTTTTGAAGAAGGATTTTGACAATGCTGTATGGCTGTAAGATAAGATGAGATGAAATTAATTGAGGAAAAATGCTTGTCAAGTAAATGATGGGATGACAGTGTTTTATCATTGGAATGCAGTCATCGCCACGTACATCGTTCATATACGCGTAGGTAAGGCTACACTTGTATGTATTTTATTTACCTCGTTTGTACACTGTATTTAACTAATACCTACATACAACTCTGTATATTTGTATAAAGATGCTATTATAAGTAGTATTTGACTTTCTTTCTGGAGATAAAATTCTAAGCATTAGGAGTTCTTTGATAGTAGGATGAATGATAAGATGGAAGCAGAATTATATGAAACACTAGGCTGTAAAAAAAAAAAAAAAAAAAAAAAAAAAAAAAAAAAAAAAAAAAAAAAAAAGGGAATATCTGATGCAGCCGCCTCTATACGGAGTACCCAGTTTAGGAGCGAGGAACTCGTGATAAAAAGAAAATATCTTTGTTGAGAGCATGTAAATGAATATTGTTGGGAATGATATTTTCTTGCTGTGTTTTGAAGCCCGTAAAATGTCGCCTTGTGAAACCACACACCAGGTGACATCATTGTTTTATTTTTTTGCGCAGCAACATCTGCGACAGCCACCCCCTCCTCAAAACGCGGTTCGAAGCCAATCAAAGACAGTCACGAGCCACATCTAAGGATGAATAGGTTTGAAGTTCATGGGGTGGCTGACGCATGCTCGTGGCTGAGAAGAGAGAACCCAAAACTCAAGACAAGACGGGTGAGGCCTCGGGAACGGAGCGGGGTCAAACACAATAAGAAGAACAAAGAATAAGAGAGGGAGAGGCGTTGAGGTTTTCAAACGGTGGCTCATGTGGCGTTGCGGCTACTAGGAGGGGTTGCCATGGGCTTTTCCCGCGAACTACTCACTTGACATTCTAGAATTTGATGGACGAATGCTTTTTTTTTTTTTTTTTTTTTTTTTTTTTTTTTTTTTTTTTGCCCTTTATGATCCAGGTCTCGTTAACGCGTATGATGAAATTGCACTTGTCCATCACCAGTTTGGAGTTAGAGCCCAGGGCCCAAGATTAAGCCACTCAGCTCAGGCTCTCAACAGAAAAACCTTGATTTTCACCCTGTTAGGTTCCGGGTAAAATTTAAAACGACATCTCGGTGACCAACGATATTTTAAGGCATGTATCGTATCTAATCGGGTACCAAGAAGAATAACAAACCAGCGGTAAGGCTAGATGCCCGAGTTTGAGTTTGCGTTGATGATGGCGGCCTAAAAAAAGAAGAAGAAAAGAAAAAAAAGAAAAACTTGTGAAAGAATAGAGAGATGCCCATGATTTTGGTAATTAGTCTCGCGGGATTAGCCGGCAGTTTCTCTGATAACAGCTTAGAGCCTTGCGTAAAACAGCCTAGAAGTTCTCTACTCTCCGGCTGAACAGCATATACGAAGTAGTACTCGTATGTATTAATGACTATTGTGTATAGACGGGGCAGAATTAATAGGATCGGCAAGTCCGATTTGATTTTAGCAGAGGCGAGTACTGAGCAGCTTCTCGAGAATCACTTTGCATCTCAGCATCTCCTAGGAGGACAGCGATGAGCAAAGCCACAGGGGAGAGAAGACTGCCTCACAGTTTCTCTCGCATCTGTAGGTATTATCAGGACCTATTACAATTTCTAATAAGGCAGAGAAGAGCATCATGAGGCGCAGTTGCTGTGCCACAGCAATTCTACAAGTATGCAAATGCCTAGGCGACGAATGAGCCAATAGGCCAGAAATATGCCACTCAGGCCGCCTCGCCGCCCTATCACATCACAAGCTGCATGGTCATTACGATGTCAAGGGTGTGTGTCTGTCGCTCCTGCCCCCCTGGTCATCTCTGTCTTGCCATTACGTCTTGCCCCGCTGCTTCATGCAGGCTCTGAGGTCAAGGTCCCTCCTTCCAAGGTTCCTCTTTCCAAGGCCCCCAATTCGACAATATCTTTGGTCCTTCTCCTCGCAAATCTTGCAACGCAAGCCCTTTTTGCCTCTTCCTAAAATCTGATTTTTATTTTTGCTGTGCATCATCAGCATTAATATCAGAAGTCAAACAGCATCACATTCAGTATTCATCAGCACTGTCAATAGTCACATAATAGATAATCAGCAGCTGCTTTTTCCCAACGCCTGTGCGGCATAAAATCGATTTACCCCGCCGGCGCACATAAACGCATCATCTTATATACGATCAAAGACGAGGCAAGCTCACGCAGGCTCACGCAGGCTCAACTCTCTCTCTAGATGGCCAACCATAGCCCGCACGAATGGGACTATTCCCGTCGCTACTTGCGTGAGGAAGTAGTAGATGACCGCGATCCTCGTTACTTTGATAATCGCGAATATGCTGAACACATTCGCAACCGTGAACTCATACCTCGAGCGGATCCTCGCGACAGCAGTATCTCTGTAGAGGAAGTTCGCCGCGACTTCCCACCGCCCTCTGCACGGGACTATTCTCACACTCAGGATGTACGCCGTGCTCGTTCTGCGGAGCCGGGCTACTACCAAGAGGATTATGAGTACCGCCGCAGCTATGGGTCGCGACTCGATTCACGCTATGATCGGGACAATGACCGTCAATCGAGGTATGGCGGCAGCAGCCACCACGGCGATGATGATCGAGACCGTGAGAGGAGACGCAAGCATCACAAGACCTTTTCTAAACAAGAGAAACTCATTGCTGCTGTTGCCGGAGCCGCACTTCTTGTGGGCGGTAAGGAACTCTATGACCGTCATGAAGCCAAGGAGGGAGGCACCCCGGTGCAACGCAATGCTATGTCGTCGGCTGCGCTTGCCGGATTTGGTGCAATCGCTGCCTATTCGGGTGCTGAATTCTACAGCAAGCAGCAAGCAAAGAAGGACCAAAAGGCAAACTACATTCTCCAACGAGGCCGCGATGGCCGCCTTGATGACTACTACTCTTCGGATGACGAGATCGACACCAAAGAGAAGAAGGGCCACAAAAACTTCCTTGAGGGCGCTTTGGCCGCCACCGGTCTTGGAGCCGCTGTGAAAAGTCTCACTGGCTTAGGCGACGATAAGCACTCTGATACCCGAAGCCGTGGTGGTAGCCCTGGCTCCCGGAGCGTTCGTTCCCGTTCCCGCTCAGGCTCCAGAAGTGGCAGAGGCGCCAGCAAAGTCCAAAAAGCAGCTATTGCTTCGCTTCTTGCTGGAGCTACCGAGGCCTTTCGTGTTGCCAAGGAACCCGGCGGTTGGAGAGGAGAAAAGACTAAGAGAATTCTCACTGCCGCCGCCGGTGCCGCTACTGTGGATGCCGCTCACGGCGCAGACCACGGAAAGCTGGGTCTCGCTGAATCAGTCATTGGTGGTCTAGTGGGTAACCGCCTGATCAATGGCTCCAGGAACGACATTGAGGAGGATCGCGCCACTGGCAGGAGCCGCTCTCGATCTCGCGCACGATCCAAGGATGGTGGTCACGGAGGCGTTGGCCTTGCGGCACTTGCAACGGCTGGATTAGGTGCCCTCGGGGCTAAAAAGGTCTTGGATCGGTCAAGATCTCGTGATGCCAGCCGTGGCCGTGACCGCAGCTATGATTCCAGGGACCGTCAGCGCAGTCGAAGCCGTAGCGTCGTTGATAAGGCACGGGATGGACTTGCTAAACTAGGCATTGGTAGCGGTGCTATGGTGGCTGCTGATGATCGTCGACGACGCGACTACGATGATGACTATGATGATCGAGGCTCGCGCCATTCTCACCGACGAGATGATGACCATGTATATGACGATCCAAGATATCGTCGCAGTCATGGTCATGACTCTGAACGTGGGCACCCCAGAGATGCTCGCGATCGCTCCCGTGATCGCTCTCGAGACTCGCGGCGGAGAGATAGCTATGATTCCGAGTCCGACTTAGGGGACTCTTCCGAGGATGAAAGGAGGGCGAAGAAGATGAAAGGTAAGCAAATTTTAACTACAGGCCTTGCGGCCGTTGCCACAGTTCACGCAGCACATGGAGTCTATAAAAGTATGGAAAAAAGGAAAGCACGACAGAGAGCTGTCAAGGAAGGTCTGCTTAGCAAACAAGAGGCGAAGAAGCTCAAGACCAAAGCTATTGTGCAAGATGCAGCTTCTGTTGGTATTGCCGCCATTGGTATCAAGGGTGCTCTAGCAGAGCTCAAAGAAGCCAAAGAGATGACTCATGAGTGCAAAGAGTGGAGGAATGAGAAAGCTCGCCGCCATGAGAAGCGATTGGAGAAACGTAAGACGCTTGGAGAAAGGCGGCGATCTTCAAGCTGGTCTACACCGTCGCGGTCAGACTACAATGAATCCTACGCAGACAGCGAGGATGAACCACCACACAATATCGACCGCAGATACAGCGCTGCCCCTCGGTTCTCTCAGCCACCTTTCAGACGTGACAGCCGCTAAGCTTCAACAAACCGGCTAGTCCACTGAAGCCGTCTTGTTGCATTCATAAATGGCATTTCTGTCTCTCTCTTTCTCTTTTAAACCAGCTCTCCTGTCCGAGAGATTACACATCTGCTTTCATTTTCAATGGCTTAAAACACTCCTTATACATTCTGCGTTGAAGCAAGCACCGTGTTGCAAATTACGGAACATCTTTTTCTTTATTTCTTATTTCTAATAATGGCATGGGAAACCTGCTTTCTAATTGGGGAAAAACTCGGAGGCTATAAACGAAAGGAGACTTCGAAATTCATGTGCTGCGTGACGCATACTATATAGATTGAGCTGCAAGCTTAGCCAATTTTTGTTTCTTCAGTACTTTTAACGTCTCTATCAAGAATAATGACTAATGATGAATGATTTGCTACAGATCACCGACGTTACTAAAGGAAATGCACTTTCTTTACGGAGAGTAAAGGAATGAATCCGAGAGGATGGAACCGCGGCCGCTGTGGAGAATCAATATGCTTGAGCAAGGTTACAAACAAATCAACTAAACGTGAGCAACCAATCGTTCTCGGATACATAAGCCGGATTTGGTGTTTTGCAGGGACGAGCTATGTGTTTCATAGAAGTCAGCATGAGGAAGACGCTGGTTCGATGGATTCTTGGTGGACGGCCAAGTTAGGTAACGTGGGAAACACCGGATTTTGAATAAAGTGGGAAGGGTTGCGTGGCAGCTACGGCAAAGACGGCCCAGGACGGACAGTGGCGACGATGGGTAGATCTACCATGATTGGAACATTTGGGTTGGAAAACAGGTTGAAGGACTATTTTCATGACTGGTTTAAATTGGATTTCCTTGGATGTGGGCGGGGGGGTCTTAGTAGAGCTGCACACCGATTTACGAATCATGACTGCTGACGTTAATGAGTTTATCATGCTTTATTTTTTTATATAATAAAAAGACGAGAAAAAAAAAAGGAGTTGTTATGATTTACTATAGCTTCGAATAAATTACCATCGACATATAAATTAATATTTGTCTGTTTATTTACGCAAATTCAGTCTTTTCCAAGTCCTTCTCCAAACTCCAACAACAGCCTTCCGTAATCTATGACATCATCACCCGGATGAGAGGCCCCATCATCCGCATTAAAGGTTCTCTCAGCTTCTTGAATCCTGTATTATCCGTGAAAAGTACGGAGTAACTTGACTCTTTTAAGGTGAAACGTCACAGTTGCGGCCCGAATCCCTC
Organism: Trichoderma oligosporum; assembly: GCA_015266385.1. Classification (NCBI taxonomy): domain Eukaryota; kingdom Fungi; phylum Ascomycota; class Sordariomycetes; order Hypocreales; family Hypocreaceae; genus Trichoderma; species Trichoderma oligosporum. The sequence continues at coordinate 75,757 of JACBYL010000116.1, read as the reverse complement.
GCTGCTCCACTGGAAGGTGAGATGTAGTGACGTCGTTGTGCGTCCCTGAACCAACGAAAAATGAATCGAATCATTGGTCTGATGTTCTGACACGCATGAATGAATGAATGGATGAATGGATGAAGTATCACGCCTCGACAAAATTAGAGCAGGGGAAAAGAAGAAAGGATAGTGAAGCAAAGACGAGCATTAGAATTTTAATTTTTTTTTAAAAGGAAAAAATTAAAAAATTAAAAAAAAATTCAATTTTCAACACCACAAACAAAGGGTAGCCCTCCTCATGAAGCCCCTGATAAATCTCCTCCAGTCTGCTTCCACTTCTGCGCCAAGGCCATAATGTTGGACAAATTCTTAGCCTGTTGGTCATCTGCCGGGAAAACATAATCAAAGTACTCTTCGTAGACGTCCTCGTTGCCATCACCACCCTCGTCCTGGACTCTTCTTCGGCGCTTGACTCTCCGGGGCATCTGCTTCTGCACGACGTCCACTTCCTCGTCAGTGCCGTGCGTGCGCTCAAAGGACAGCCAGGCGTTGAGCAGGCTAACGCGTTCTTCTTTGAGGTCCTTGTCGCGCATGCTCTTGTGGGCGCGCTGAAAGACCTTGCGAGCGCGCGCTTTGGCTTCTTCGCTGATGGGTTGGTCTTGTTCTTGTTCTTGTTCTTGTTCTTCTTCTTCTTGTTTTTCATCCTCGTCTTCGTCATCTTCGGGAATGTTGATTTCGAAGTGGGCATAGCTAATCCAGACTTTGACGTGATTTGTCTTCTCGAGAAGTCGCTCGTACAGCTCACGTGTCCTTTCATACTCGCCTTCTTCTTCTTCAAAGTCAATGTAGGCCTTCCACAAAAGCTCTGGCATATCCAGTTGCGCCTGGCCAACAGCCAGTTCAAAGATGGCTCTCGCACGATCGAGATCATCCAAGCCACGTTCTAGCTCGGCAAACTTGATCCACGTCTGGCAGTTTGTTGCATTATACTGAATGTGCTTCTCGTAAAGAGTTCGGCAGCGCACAAATTCAAATAACTTCCGTTCAATATCAACATATCCATTAAAGAGCTTATCCTTGGGGCACATGCCGATGGCACGACCCAGCAATTTTCGTGCAGCCGCGAGCTCGCCTTGTCGAATCTCAAACTGTGCGGCAAGCAGCCAGATCTTGGCAAAAGTAAACTTCTTGTGGGGTATCAGACTCAGACATGTGGTGTAAATCTGCCGCGCCCGCTCAGCGTCCTGGCTTTCAAGCTCCTCCCATACTGCGTAGAATATCCAGAGGTATATGTATCGGCGCCAATGCCGTTTCTCCTGAGTTGGTGGGACTTGAGCAATTGCTCGTTCGTAGACATCCCGAACACGATCCGCATCTCTTGACGCTTCCTCTAGTCCGGCATAGTCGAACCAGGCATCGTAGTTTTTGGGGTTCTCTCGTACCTGCTCTTCGTAATAGACCCGTCTCTTGGACAGCACCACATCCTCTACACCGTCTTGGTCGCCGAATTGCTTTTCAAATGTTGTATAGGCTTTGTGCAGTTGTCTTGATTTTGATCGAGGTAAACGGTCGAGCGAGTATTTATAGATGGCCCTCGCTCGCTCATATTCCTTAAGTTTGGCCTCGAATCTAGCATAGGCAATGAATAGCTTTTCATCGACAAAATCATCGCCTAGAGCTTCAACTGCCGTCCCAAACACCTCTCGAACTAGATCACTCGTCCCGTACTCCTCCTCGAATTTGGCCCATTTTATCCAGTTTCGGGGTTCAGGGTGGACCATGGTAAAGGTCCGGAAGATATCGCGTGCTCGGTCAAATTCTCCATACCGCTTTTCTAGCTTGATGTACGCATTCCATGCTGCCTCACCAGGCTGCCATTGCATCCATCTATCAAACACCTGTCGAGTTCCGGGGATATTGCCCAACATCTCTTCCATATATACATATTTGTACCATAGTTTGTCGATTCGAGGCAGCCGCGCAACCGCACGGTCAAGAAGATTTCGAGCATGATTGATGTTTCTCGATTTCATCTCGGCCTCGATGTAGCGCGTCCATACCTGAATATCGTTGGGATGAACATCGAGACAGCGTTCAAAGACGGATCGAGCACGAGCAAATTCTTTCTGTTCCAGCTCCCACTGCGCGTACTGCAGCCAGTTGCTCAGCCTGACGCGATTCCGCCTCACATAATCCTCAAACTCCTTGCGCTTTCGGCCCTGGTATTCGTGGAGCTCTTCGAGATCGGCAAATCGCTGCGTCGGTGCTTGGATATTAGCCTCTGGTCGGTCAACAGCTTCACGAAGAAGCTGCTCGGCACTGATCTGGATTGGCGCTGCCGCCTTGTTTTTGACCCTTGGGGGACCACGCGACGACTCCATTTTTGCGAATATTTTGCGTGATGATGCCTTTTTAGAGATGGCTATGAGGAAAATCCAGGTCCTAATCTCAATCTAAATGGCTGAAGCGAGCTCTCGTCGCCATTGGCTTATGCTTGGAGGGTCCCAACGCGGCGAGGCTTGAAATTTAAAGAGTTGGAACAGGTACAAGTTACGGAGCGGAGTTGGAAAGTGATAAGCAAATCAAAGCGCCTTATCAATCGATAAGAGATTTTATCTACATACATACATACATAGCGCGAGTGTTACGCACGGACCATTTAAAACTACATACCTATGTAGCATCCCCTTCAGCTTCTCAGCCTCGCAGCTTTATTTTTTTGGAAAAACAAGACGAAAAGAGGAACCCAACGAGCGACATATTTGGTAACAGAACACGTCGAACCAATACTATCCTCTTTTGATTAAAAGAAACACAAACGCGATCAAAAGAGATAGGGCTAGCTCCAGCCGACTGTCATCATGTCGACAGTCGCCGACGACCTGCTCAATGATTTTGGAAGCTCAGGAGATGAGGCAGAAGAGCTGGAGAACGACGGCCTAGTACTCGCAGAGAAAGAAAATGGCAACCGTGACGCCATGGACGTGGATGGCGACGACGAAAATGACGAGGCTTCCGAGGACGAAGGTGCAGGGCCAATGAATGACATGGAGGATACAGAGGCAACAAAGGCAAAAGTCGAGAAGATGCATCTAGGTGCTGTCAAAGATGTTCGCAGTGTCGCCAGCTTGATGCAAACGCTGGAACCAATCCTCGAGGTTAGTAGAAACCCCCCATCCCCTTTCACCCAAGATATCGACCCTTGTATACCTTGTGGGATGGCTTGTTTACATCGTTTTCAAGATGAGCAATTAGCCCTAACGTGTTGGCCGGACTGCTACAGAGAATCACCCATTTCCAGTCACAACCCACCACGCAGCAAACGAATGTTGGCAATATTGAGGATCACCCTGAGTATTACCTATTGACGCAGTCCAACAGTCTATCAACTATGATAGACGGCGAGGTCGCCTTGGTTCACAAGTTCATTCGCGATCACTATTCAACAAGATTTCCCGAATTGGAACGGCTCGTTACGACCCCGTTAGAATATGCCAAGGTGGTTGCTATCATTGGCAATGGTCCCATGGACTCAGAGAACATCAAGGCACTCCAGACCTCAACAGATAACCCTCTTAGGGTCGGACTAAAGGCCGTTCTAGATGGCCCCTCACTTATGATTGTTACTGTAGAAGCCACAACCTCGAAAGGCCATGAATTGACGACCGAAGAACTGCAGAGGGTGCGACAGGCCTGCGAGATGATGATTGCTCTCCATAGAGCGAAGCAGACTCTTACAGAATACGTGCAATCGCGAATGAACATTTTCGCGCCAAACCTGACGGTCCTCATTGGATCTCTTACAGCTGCGCAACTTCTCAATGCCGCTGGAGGCCTAACAGGCCTATCTAAAACGCCATCATGCAATATACCTTCTTGGGGATCCAAAAAAAGGCAGGCTGGTCTCGCTACCAATATTGGGATCCGCCAGCAAGGATACCTCTACAATTCTGAAATTATTCGTGGCATCCCTAACGACTTGAAAAAGCAAGCAATGAGAATTGTAGCAGCTAAGCTCGTCTTGGCCGCGCGGGTTGACCGCATTCACTCAAGTGCTGATGGGTCAACGGGAGAACAGCTGAAGTCTGCTTGCTTGGAAAGATTAGAGAAACTTACTGAACCCCCGCCTAACAAGGGCCAGCGGGCGCTACCTGTACCCGATGACAAGCCTGCCCGGAAGCGAGGTGGCCGTCGAGCCAGGAAGGCCAAGGAAGCGCTCGCCATGACTGAGCTACGCAAAGCCCAGAACCGCATGGCATTTGGCAAAGAGGAGAAGGAGGTTGGCTACGGCACAGGCGAAGGCACAGTGGGCATGGGTATGATCGGTCAGTCTAACGACGGACGTATCCGGGGCATGCAAGTCGACCAGCGCACGCGGGCAAAACTAGGTGTCAAGAGCAAGGGTTGGGGAGGAGCCAGTACATTAGGCGGCGGCGCCGCATCGTCAATTGGAGGGTTCGGCCAGGCTCCGGGGATGGACCTTCGGGGTAGGGGACTCCGGACTTCAGGTGTGGGAACCACTGTCGGCTCTGCAACCGGCACACAGTCAACGTTGGCCTTCACTCCCGTACAGGGCCTGGAACTTGTTGATCCCAAAGTCCAGGCTGAGCTTAGCCGGAAACGTAAAGCTGAGGAAGATCGATGGTTCAAAGGCGGCACTTTTACGCAAGCTGGCGGCAGCGGAGGGGGGTTCAAAATACCAGATCTACCCGCCTCGAAGCGGGTTGATACTGGAGCCACAAAGATGGGACCGCCTCCGGTGCCGAACCGAAAATGAGTTTACACTCACCGAATGCTTTTCCTTCCCGGGACTGGTCATTCATTGAACGAGAAGGAAGGAAAGAATTTTTTTGGGATTTTCCTGAAAGGAAGATGGAGGTGGTGTTGGTGGAGGGTCAGATGAAGGCTTAAAAAATCTTGGGCTTTTGTTTTAATTGTTATACTACTATATTTGTTATGGCTTCGAAATTCATATATCGGCGTTTACACGAGGCTAGTTCAAAGAATGTAATAGGTAGATACTACCCAGCTGGGGGAGTTTTTTTTTTTTTTATTATTATTATTCTTCTTTTTCATCCTTTCATCTTCTCATCTTGGCAAACAGACCCTCTTTTTTTTTTTTTTTTTTTTTTTTTTTTTTTTTTTTTTTTTTTTTTTTTTTTCTTTTGAAAGGCATAGTACATACATATATTATGCTTTGAAATAAAAAGGGGGTTATTTCAGTCCTATAAAGTTGTTGGTATTGGAATATCTTTTTCCATCTTCCCTTTAACCTGACTGATGATCACCAATGATAATCACCAAAGTCGTACCACGGACGGAGATCTGATGTGCATCCCTCGCCAATCCAATCAGCCCGCTCATCTGCCTACCCGCCGTTCTAGCCTAAAGCCATGTGGGCTGCCAGGAACGAGATGAAGTTGACTATGAAATGTGACAGGATTTTGGGGATTGACGGGGGCGTGGCTGATGGCAGAAATGCACGAAATGACGGGAGGGAAGTGAGCGACAGGGTAGGGTCAACAGCGACTTGTTAACAGTGCTGTAGGCAAGATGAGAATTGCGTATTTCTATCTAGTGTTGGTTGATTTAGAATGGGACATTTATTTACATACAAAAGGATGTGGACGACAATGTGATAGATATGAATAGTGACAGGGCTGTAAGGGATGTTCAAGCTTCATGATTACATAGCGATATGTTCTCTGTCTAACCTTTATACATATGCCTTTTTCTTCATTCAGTCTCTTAACGAAACTATACATACCTAGCAAAGAGGAAAGAATCAAAAGAAGGAGGATTAGAGATTGTATCCGAATCTCAGCATGCACTACAGGCGCTACTAGTTATCACGTTCAGTCTGGCATATCGTGGGAATCACAGGATTAGTGGCTAACTCCAGTCACGAGGACTAGTGATTTCAACAATCTCGATGGGTTCCGCAGGGACCAATTCCTCCGGAGATATTGCGTCACTCACTCACTGGCTTGCTTGTCTTAAGAGCGCACTTGCTGAATGCTAGTGTCAAAACTGCGGCTCTCCTGAGTCTGGGTACTAAGTTAGGTACATCAACTACCTCATTGGCCTCACCACTTCAACAAGTATCTATCTAGCAGTAACCTGTTAGTTGGTACTACTTGTAAGTCACAAGTTCTTGCTCCATCAGGTAAGTTCCATGGAGTTGGGATGCCAAGATTTCTCGGGGCTCTAGCTAGAATAAGGTTAAGGATGGAAAAGGGTAAAGAAGATTTAAAAAAAAAAAAAAAAAAAAAAAAAAGAAAAAAAAAAAAAAAAAAAAAAAAAAAAAAAAAAAAAAAAAAAAAGGATTGGAAACTCTTTGTGGCGCACATTGAGCTCTGGCTATCTATAGAATGAAGGCATTTGTAGAATTGGTAATGGTAATCTACTAGTTAGAAATCACTGCATTAGAAAAGAATTTCATAGAAGAAAAAGTTTCTTCTCAAAATCGGTATATTGAGTTGACGACCTCATCTTTGTACAGTCAGCCCCACTAATGAGAAATCAAAGGCATCTTAAAAGATTCACTGGAATCGGATTTTGGACAGGTCATCGAGAAAAAGTGGCATTTTGTCTTTAGTGCCCCCAAAGGGCTCTCAAAAACCCCTAGTAGCTTAGTAGGGATATCGTGGGCGTGCAATATCTACAAAAAGAGTAATGATATGCGTTCCTAATAGTGCCACACCGTTGGGGATTTCAGACTTTCTCTCCAGGCGGAGGTTTCCGTAACTCGACAAATTGGTTGGTAACATTGTCATGGCAGCATTTAAACTCGAGCGTAGTAAGTACCTACCTACCTACCTGTAATAAATTATAATACTTTGATAAGCTTGACTGCGGAGTTTAAGATGTCATGATATACGAGAAGAGAAACCATAATAATGTTCTACTATTCTTATAAACAGAAAAGTGAACATAACCTGTTTACTTAGTACACACAGAAGATATCCGCCCAGCCCTTCCCATGCCATCCCCCTTCCAACCAATCGCCGTCTTTCTGCAAATAAAAAAGCAAACGCTGCTGGCCGGCCCCCCCCCCCCCCCCCCCCCCAACCAAAAAACAAAAAAACTCACCCACATAAAATAAAAAAAAAAAAAAAAAAAAAAAAAAAAAAAAAAAAAAAAAAAAAAAAAAAAAAAAAAAAAAAAAGGAACACAACGCAGCTGACCTTTTGATCGAATATTTGAAACCTCATGTTTACAAAAAGGGGTGGAGGGGTTTTTACCATATCCTGCTCATGGCCATGTCGATCACAGACTAGGGTATGTCGGAACTTGGTGGCCTCGTTGTCTTTTTGTTATCCAATGAACTTGCCATTCACTGCATGCTTCGTTTTCAGGTGATAAAGCAGCTCGGTTTATGCTCTAAAGCTTCCTATGTACTCGTATGTATGTATGTATGTATGTATGTAGCCAAAAGTGATAAGATAACGTCGCCCAAATTTTCGAGGACAACAAGTTCGTGTACTCGCTAGCAAAGTACTTCTACAGCACTGCTTGTACTCCTTCAAACGGGCTTACTTGTAAACTGTACTTATACTTGTTGTCAAGCTTTTCTCATAACCCCTGCCCAGCCCATGGACCCAAGGTGGGCCAAGGCGGAGTCCCCAGGGCTTTGACTTGGAGGGTGGACGAGCACAAAAGCGCATGGGCATGGGCATGGCATGGCATTACTGAGCCAATTTTTTATTTATTTATTTATTTTTATCGATCCCTCCGCAAAACTTGAGATCCTCGTAGCCATGAGAAACATTTGGAGGGTTTTTTTTTTTTTTTTTTTTTTTTTTTTTTTTTTTTTTTTTTTTTTTTTTTTTTTTTTTTTTTTTTTTTTTTTTTTTTTTTTTTTTTTTTTTTTTTTTTTTTTTTTTTTTTTTTTTTTTTTTTTTTTTTTTTTTTTTTTGCTTGCGATCGATAAAAAGCGCTGAAAGTCGGCATGTCATCAGGGCAGATTATTAGGGGTCCATGTCAGGAAAGTGTTTTTTTTGTGTTCCACTGATTTTGTCCCAAAATCTGTTCTGCTCTCAAAGCTAAAATTAGTGCTGGATAAAAAGCACACACTGTACGGAGTACTGTACTACTACTCCGTATACTCGTACTGTACTGAACTGTACATGGCATAGCATGGGCCTTCATATAAATTCTTGTTTTTTATTTCAATATCAACAGCTTATTTATTATACAAGTATGTAGAAGACCAAAAGCTAAAGCATGAGAGAGCCTAATGCAACAAAAAAACTTAGACCGGGGACGGGAATAAGGCAAAGATGAATTATTCGCTACTAGATAAACTACCTAAGGCACCTTAAGTTATCATTCATTTAGTAGGGACCTGATAAGTTGACCAGTGAGGAGGGGAAGTGAAGCTTTGAGGCGCAGGAAAAAGGGCGCTGGGCCAATAGGGAGCCGAGCCATTGCATTCTCCTGCTACTACTGCTGCCGCTGCCGCTGCGTCTGCTTCTGCTTCTGCTTCTGCTTCAAATACTCACATGTATCTGTGTATACATTAATTATTACCAGTACATGTGCTTGAGGCTGTACATAATATAAACTGTTGCTGTTGCCGTGATGAAAGGGCAAGATGACATCCATCCCGCGATAAGGACTAGAAGTGGCTGGCCGAAAACTGCAGAAGTGGTTAGAGAATTGTTTTTCTTACTCCCCCTGCTAAATCTTCAATCCGTCAGCCACAACCCCTCTCCCTCCCTCCCCCAAAAATCATTTCGTACTTGCATGTACCTACTGTACATGTTGTGTCATTCATCTTTCCAATATTGGGTTTTGCCGTATTCTAAGTTTGCATGGGGAGGAGACTTCGGCGATGCAACAAAGAACGCTAAGCTACCACACTACCCAGTAATTAATATGCCGACTTTGGTACCTGAGAGTTACAGTATTTGAAGATGGTAATTGGCGAGTCCAACCGGGAGTAGATGCCGTCCTCTCTTATGAGTTAGCAGCATGTCTAAGTATTCATTCATCTTGACGCTATAGTGACGTTTGGGGTTTTAGTTGTTGCTTTCTCTTATCCGCCGCGTATGCGGCTAAAGGAAACAAAGTCGGTCAGCTATTCCACCCCGCAGCTCCCGCATGGGCTATAAGGCCAAGATATATTTATATATTCCGTATATATATTAAATATATATAAATAATAAATACAAGCAGAATATGGGGTCACCATTGATTGGCCCAGACGTAAGGGTTGGTCTGCAAAGTAAATTCAGCAAAAGCCTTTTTACCGAGAACCAAGCCAGGCCTGCTAGTTAGTACGAGTACAAAGTACAAGTATGTGCATTGCATATAAGCCACACACAAAGATTGACTCTTTAACGACCTTGTACGCGGAGGAGTCTTTCCGCGTCCAACCTATCAAAGAGGCGTCAACTAATATTGTGCTCTGAAAACCGATTTTATTTTTTTTCTTCCCGTGTGTAAATCACGAGGACCCTGATTATCTCCTAACTAAAAGTAGGGGGGAAGGAAACCCTTCATCGTCGTATCTAAACATACAAATTTCGATGTGGAACCCAGCGTGAGAGAGGGGATCCGAAGCATCAAAAGGTACAAGTTGAGGGCAGATCAATGCGCTGTATGTAACTCTAGGGCAACTCTACTCCGTATGGTGAGTGGAAGGGTAAACGGCATCCATGAAAAAGCTCCATGATTTTTTTTTGGATGTACAAGCAAGAATTGCATCTTTTGGGGTTCCTCTTTGCCCCTTCAACGGATCTAGGATGATTTTTTTTTTTTTTTTAGCGTACAACAGCCGAACGGATACCCGCGAAAAGAATAAAAGATGAGGGGGGGGTCATGTACTGTTGAGGTTGTTTTCGAGGTTTCTGCGTCGTAGCTCTTCGTACCTAGGGCAGCCATCATCATGTACCCAAAGTGCCCGTTCTGGTAAGCCCGTCCTCTGTCTGATTGGCTGTACTGCAGAAGAGAGCTGTGGCTGGGATTCGCTAGCAGACTGCGGAATCAGTAGTAGGCACTACCTTGCCCAGTACTGTAGGTGACGATGTATCTTTGGAGTAGGTTCTCCGAATGTACATAACTCTCAAGGTAGTAGAGGAGCGGGTTGGCGGGGTGTGTTGGAGCTACGAGTGTTCTGTACTGGAGCTTGTGTGGCGTCTCGCTAGCTTTGGGTGCTAGGAAACGTCTCCGGAGGTCCCAGTACAGTAGATCCGCAGACGTTCCACTTGGGCCATTTCTCGATCTTCCTGATAATTGGCTGTTGGGCTGTGAGACTTGTTGTCTCATGGGCTGATGGACCCTTGCTCTCCGCTGCATGCGAACGACCCTGGATGAGACTACTACTGGCATTCTCCCTGGCATTGCGCCGGTCCTAGCCTTCCAGGAAAAGACCCTCAACAAGGGCCTTTGTACTCCGTCCATACAAAAGCATGCTGTATGGTACATAAGATACTTAATCTATCCCGAGGAGTCCCTTTTTTCTTATATACGAGTATATATATCAGGTAGGTACAAATACAAAGTGGTTCATACAACCTGTGTGTGTGGCGCCGAGTGAGAGTGCCTGAGGGATCAGTAGGGCTCCAAGTCATGATGACGACATGATGAGGTCAAAGTGACATGCCGCCTACTCCATAGTGCCTTGATGCGGATAGAAGCACCGGAATTCGCAATTATGGACTTCCTACATAGAGTAGTAGAGCCAACGTTTGTTGCGCGTTGACTCCATAGCAGGGGTTTTTTTTTTTTTTTTTTGGGGTTTTTTTTTTTTTTTTTTTTCGCAACGGGTCCTTGATCATTGGTTGCCTGTACGCTCCTTTTGAAGTGAAATATACCAAGTGCTTCGTATACATGCTTACACGACGAGCTGAGACCCGGTAAGGAAAAATAAGGTACTTCGAGATACAAGTAGAATAAGTTTTTCTGGCGGGTGTTTGCTGTGTAAAAGTAAGCGCGTAGACGAGGTCTGGTCTGGGGTACATGCCTAATGCCCCGTTTTCAACAACAGGCACTTTTAACTTAATAGAAGATGTGGAAGCGAGTGGCTTTACTGCAATGCATCGCTCCGGTTAGCTCTACTGCTTATTGGTAAATTTGCGACCAAGGCAAGCCATGGAGAATAAAAGGTGCGATATTTTTATTTCTATTTTTTTTTTCGGGGGGTTTTTTTTTTTGTTTTTCTACAAAAATTTGAGATAAAAAAAATTGCACCGAGATGGGAGCGACGTTACTACTTGGTTGATGGGTTATCTTGAGGCGCTTAATGGATCCCCAGGGTCGAACAGTCAAGTAAACGTGACCCTCTGATTACCATCCGTGACGTCAACAACTTAAATAGCCATCCATTTTCAAAGCCCAGTGCTCCTTGTCCTTGTAAGGAGCACGTACTGGGTCCCTGTGATCCACCGGATAGCGTCGTAAGGACTTTGCAAATCGAGATTTCGCTGAGAGGGCTTGGGGTTCTTCAGCAAGACTACTGGGTTGACAGACCTAAGGTGGTACTTGTACAGCTGCATTGACTCCGTCCCTCGTATAATGTGTGCTTTTGTATACAAAGTTCCATTACCAAACCTCCACTGACAGCCCCGTTTGAAGTTGAAGACTAGAAGAGAGAAAAAAAAAAGGGACCCCAATTGGGGGTAGGGAGGCCCGCTGTGATACCACACCATCTATGTTATCACGTCTATGTAAAGTACCTAAAAGTTAACAGGGCTCAATAACAAAAAGATACACGTATGAGAAACATTGTTTGTACGCAGCACTGTGTTGTTTACTTGACAAAGGTGTCTAATGAGAGAGAGATAAATCCAATAACAACCGAAAACATGGAGTATAAAAGAAAGAGAGGACCGAAAAAATAATAATTGAGAGACAAATTCATAAGACCCCTTCATCATGCGGCTGGCTCCTGCCTAGAATCAAAGCGTGGAGCAAGTTTCCACCTCACTGCCTACAAGTAGGTACGTACCCAGCACCTACTCCATACGGAGAACTCAAGCACTGACTAGCGCTAGTAAAGCAGGATCTTCACCGGCTGCACCTTTGACAGCCAAGCGAGACAAAAAGATGCAAGTTGTAGGTAGGCGAGCCAAACATCGCCAGTAATCAAAGGGTCTAGGTGCAGAGAATGGTTGAGGACGTATCGTAGGTTTCTCAAGATTCTGGCAAGTTGGAACATACCGTACTACCTATCAAGCCACATGGGGCGGAACAACAGCACCTAACTTTGTGTGGAAGATACTTGGACGGAGGCACTGGCAAGGTACAAAAGATACAAGATGACGCACTTTTTGGTACATTATGGTGACCACCAGGTCCGGTCCCACCTCTTGTCTCCTCCCTCTCTCTTCTCTCCAACCGTGACCCCACACCCTCCTTAAAAACTTGCCCCTCTTTTCCTCCCCTGCCGGACCCTAGTTCCCTGCCCTGCTCCCACTAAATCCCAGCAGCTCTAGCTTCTGTGGCCCTAAAGCCTAGGAACCCCCCTGGTCGCCGCAGCTCCAGCGCCCGAAAGTTCTCCACCTCCCCTCTCATGGCGTCCATGCAAGGTTGTTGCAGGGCAGAGCTTGCGCTGGAAGGTTTCAAGGAATTTTTTTTTTTTTTTTTTTTTTTTTTTTTTTTTTTTAGAGTCCTTGGGCTACGAACAGTAGGTAGGTACACGTACTCTGTACTACCTTACCACTACAAGTACTCCCATATCTGTTGTACCAAGTACCGAGTAAAATGGGGTGGACTTAACTTTGTCAAGCACTTTTCTTCGATCCCTCGATCGATGGGATGGATGGGTTTTCTGCTATGACACTCCGGTTTTGACAAAAACTCGATCACTCCCTCTTATGCTCTTCACCCCCCACCTCCATTCTCTCTCCCTCATCTGCGCAAAAGAAAAAAAAAGCTTCTTCCTTCTTCCTTCATCTTTCATCGTCATCATACATCTATAAGCGTCTTTTGTCGCTCATACTCTTTGTCTTTATATAAAAACAGAGCTTTTGCCAACGACAATTGTGTATACAAGTCAGCGCAGTTTTAGCATTGGCCTTGTTTCAACCCTGTTGATATAACTACACACACCACAGCGGAGAGCTTACAAGTAACCTAAGCTTCTCGGCCCGCGCGACACAGATAGAGAGAGAGCTGTCACTTATTTGCTTTTGTTAGCAGACCCTACCTATCACAGCTCCCCTTCTCTTCCCAGCCATTAAGAAGAAGAGGAAGAAGAAAAAGAAAAAGAAAAAAAAGAAAAAAGAGAACAACAAGCAGAACAAAAAGAAACCAAAAAGTTACTGTCGCTTAACTCATTTTCGCCAATTCGCATGCCTTCTTGGTGGACAGCATCCCTCTTTCCGCATTGCGACTTTTTCAGCGCCAGCAACGGCCTCATAAAACGTTTCTAGCCGAAGCTACGTCAGGACTGCAATCTTCTCAGGACAATTTCTTCCTTCTACCGAATTGTTTCTTCCAGTCTTCCTCATCTTCAAATCCTTCTCTTTCTGAATTGATTGAGACTCACAAGAGAAGAAAAAAAACATTGCGCCACTTACAAAACATCTCTCATATCGCCACCCTTACAAAGTGGCAACTTTGACGCTGAATTCACCCACTCACTCCCATCAACACGACAACTTTTGTGACTATGCACGCCCGTGATGCAGCAGGCCGCAGGGTCTCCCTCCTGAACGACGACGACGACAGCAGCAGTCGGGTGGAGAAGCATCACTACTACCGCTCGAGCTTCCCATATCCTAGCCTATCACCCATGCATCCTCAACCTCCTCCTCCCCGCAGCGACTCATCATCACCGAACACACCAGAACTCCTGCGTTCGGATTCCTATGACTCTCAGCTTAGCGAAGCCATTTCACCCTTGACGCCTCCAGCAGACTACAGCTTCATTCGAACTTCCGACTACGCTTTTGGCCACGAGTACAGCACTGAGGGCCCCCCCGCCAAGCGACCTGCCTACGTGGATTGCAGGCGCTCTGCATCTTGTGAGGACGACAGCTCTGCTGCATCTTCTATCCCCGAGCGACCCATAAAAAGGTATCCCTGCCGCTACCGCGATAGCCATGGATGCGAAAAGACTTTCACCACGTCGGGCCATGCTTCGCGCCACTCCAAGATCCACACAGCTGAAAAGGCGGTCCAGTGCACATTCCCAGGATGCCATAAGAAGTTTACCAGAGCCGACAACATGAAACAGCATCTAGAAACTCACTACAAGGACAAGACGACACGAAGCTCATCCAGTAGCCAGCGCTCTATCAAGCCCTCCTTGACTCTCGATGCGCGGCGCAGCTCAACTTCGTCCAGTCGCAGCCGCTCTTCAACTACGGGGCCAGACTCCTTTGTCTTTTGGGACTCCAGCGAACTTCACCAGAAACAGCAGAACCCCTTGCCGGCGTCCCCGCTTCCACAACCGACGGGCACTACGGGCGCCTGGGATATGCGCGGGTTGGACCTCACATTACTCAATCGCCCAACTGCAGTTAGCGGCACGCCCAACGGCCTCGACGCTCTGGCCATGGCCATAGCGTGCCAGGAAGGCGGCTTCGCATGATGAGGATTGGTATATTCCCATTATCTTTTTACCCCTCACCTCTACGACAAATTTGTCGGCAAAACCCACCCACGCATAGCCGGGCGTTGTTGTTATAGTGCGATGGATACCAATGACTAAAAACCCAAAAATCAAAAACAAAATAATCAAACAGAGAGAGTGAATAGGGGGAGAAGATAAGAGTAATCTTTAATGTCACGCCATCTCACAACGAAAAAGAGCCCAACGAAAAAGAGCACAACGAAAAAGAGCATGTTTCCGAACTAGTCAACTTATTTTATGAATTTTTTCAGTCGGGAAATAAACGGAGTACGCTCGGTACATATACGACCTGGGGCAGAGAATTATACACTGGCTGCTGCCCTTGCGGGATGTCAAATGGCGTTTGGATGCGATTTAATGTGAAGCATCATCCAATGCCATCATATTTTTTTTATTTTTTTTTTCCACTTTTTACTTTTTTTCTTTCTCTCTTTTCGACCATGTTATTTCTTGTCGTTTTCTTTTTCAACTTTTGGTTTCGATTTTCCGCCCACCATGAGAACCTAAACTGGGGGACCATGGTCAGGCGATGTTGGGAGGTCCCATCTTATGAAAGGTCGCGAGATACACGATTGGCGCCTTGGAGCAATTACTTTCAGTTTCTTTTTTTACTTTTTATTTTATGTCCTTGTTTTTCAACACTTTTTTTTGGTCAGGATATCTGTTTTTATACGTTCCTCGATATCCCACGCTTCCATACATGCGATCCCTGCTATCTTTTCCACTTGCTGGCTCTGGGAGCCAGAGCCTAGGGAATCCCAATTACGAAGCTGAGCAATATTCGTGATGGCTTCAACGAGTCCTGTTTCGAGACAGGCAAAGTGAGGCGTTTTTCTCATATCACAAGGCGTTCGGCGGGTCTTACAAGGGGAAAAGGCTTACGGAGTTTTGCAGTTGGCAGCGCCTTTCGATCGCTAGATGTGGTATATATTATATATAAGGTAAATATACATTATATATGGGGAAAAGTTAAGGTGGCGTGTGCTGATGGGGACTATATATAAGTAGCAACTAAATAGCTCTTTTTTTGAGCCTGGGATGGGATGGGATGGGATGGGATGGGATTCAATTGATACCACTGTTGACTTTCTTTGTCTTTATAATCGACGGATATTTTTATCCAATATTCTCTTGTGATGATTAAGTAGTACAAAGAGTACTCCATACAGGTGCAGGGAGGGCACGTACATTTAAGTACACACCGGCCATGTGCATTAATAACCAGTCACGTTTCACAAGATGGCCGCGACAAGGTTCTTACTGTACAGTAGATTGTACTTTGCATTTGGTAGTGTTATTACTCCGTAATTGCATGTCGTTGCTCTTTTTTTCAATGTATTGGATGGATGTCTTACCAGTACTTGTACTTGAACTTTGTTATGGTATGGGAAGTGATTTGTACAAAGTACAAGGAGATACGGGCATGTGGGAAGTACGTAGGTACTTACCTAGGGTACCTTCTTTGGCCTTATTCGGCTAGTTGCATCATATCCACTTTTTTGCTCTTTCCTTTTTTCGAAGGCATGCATGTACAGTACAACAAGTAAATAAATAACCAAACATAGACGAAGAGATGTTCAATGAATAAGTATAATTGAGCTATTGCACTGTAACCAATATATATATGTATGTAGATATATATATATATATATTAAAACTCTTTGGTTTGTTATATACAGTAAACAGATGGATGGATGAAACTTGTTGTGATACCAGTGATTTTACCTTTTGTGCATTACATCTCTCTTAGGGGGGTTAACTTACTTATAAAAGATGATCTTAAGAACTTATAAGAGATAAATCCGATTATCTGAAGCTGAGTAAGTAGACATTTACCCTGATATACGTACTGGTTTTATGAATACTCTTTCTTAATCAAGTGAAAAAATTTTTTTTACTGTGTTATCGGTTTCCTGTCTAGAAGGTTTCATGATGTTCGCGTGACTGGTGCTTTATTATTGGTCCAACAATGGTTTAGAAAACATTGGAGATTTGTTTGTTTTAAAACATATGTATATGTATATGTATATGTATATTCTATGCATTGATAGGCTGCATTATTCTCCCTTTATTCCCAAAGTGTCTTCATGTCCGTGGATACCCTGGCCATCTCAAATTGTTCGTCCGTCTGACATACAAGAACGCCGTGTTTGGCCGTCTTGCTGCCTACATTCCGCACAGTCACATCGCCAACATCCTCAGCACTATTAAGTACTTCATCGATAGCAAAACCTAGACAGCGAGCTTGATCGACGACGGCCTTGCGAAGTCGGGCACTCTTCTCGCCGATTCCACCTGCAAAGACAAGTGCGTCTACCTGACCTCCGAGAGAGACATAATAACTGCCCACGAAACCGGAGATGCGATCTACAAACAAGTCGAAAGCGAGGCGGTGTTGGGGATCGTCCGAGGCGGCAATGGTGCCAAAATTGGTGGTACCCGTGAGGGACTTCCACCCACTCCCCTTGTTGAGGATCTCCTCAGCTTTAGAGATGTGGAGCTTCTCTGTTGCGGCCGGAGACAACTTGCCCACGTCGCTGGCGTAATGGAAGACTAAGCTGTGTGTTGTCAGCTCTTCTTCTTGAACAGGGATAGGGAATTAAACGGGTGATGACTGGCTAGGTGCGTGGGAGATAAAAAAAAAAAAATTAGACGAGTGCTACGCAAGACAATTGCGGCAGGTGTGATTGGATGACGAGAATACATGTAGTACTTGTAGAGAAAAGGAAAAGACGAGAAAAGAAAAGAAAGAATGCGCATGGTTTTCCTTACCTAGGATCAACGCTTCCACTGCGGGTCGCACCAGGGAGTCCGGCCAACGGGGTTAATCCCATGCTTGTGTCCCAACTCTTGCCGCCTTTGATAGCACAAGCACTAGCCCCGCTTCCGAGATGCAAAGCGATGATGTTGAGTTGATTGGGACTTTTGCCAAGGAATTCGGCGACGGATCGTGAAATAAAGGCGTAGCTGATGCCATGGAAGCCATACTTGCGTAAGCGATTCTTCTTGGCTATCGTTGGGTCGATAGGGTATGTAGAGATATGTAGCGGTATCGTAGAGTGAAACTGCGAATCAAAGCAAGCAACGTTGATTGCATCGGGTAGTTGTTTCATGCATGCGTCGACAATGGCCAGTGCGGCACCGTTGTGTAGGGGAGCGAGATCACTAAGAGCTTCTAGATGGTGATATGTATCCTGAGTAATGACTTGAGCTTCGCCATAATCACCTCCATGAACAATGCGATGACAAGCAATGGCGACGTCCGCCTTGGAGCTAATTTGCTTAAGTTCAGAATCATCTACCAAGGTCTTGAGCAGTAAGGCAAAGGCGTCGGCCTGACTGTTGACAGCGGCATCCACATTTTTGCCTTTGATAATAGTCTCGTCACCCCGTGAATAATTTAACTGAGCTGGCGGAGCCGTAAGACCGCTAACTTGAGACTCGGCGATTTGACGTGGCGCCGTGTTCCGGTCGGCCAGATAGACTGAAATCTTGACGGAGCTAGATCCGGCGTTTATGGCGAGAATGACCTTCATGGCCATGAGTATTAAGGTTGATAAGGGATACCGTAGTAGAGATGAGAGTAGATATCTGATGCAATCCGTCTGTCTTTTCTAGCACGCCAAGGGCTCCAAGCCTTCTTCTATCTTTTTTTTTCCCCTCCTCTTCTTTTCTTCTTCTTTGTTTTCTCTTCCTGTTTTCTTTCTTTTTCTTTTCCCCGTGGCATGCTCAAAGGGAGATATCTGATGACAAGCTGCAGGGTGAGGTCGCTTATGACGACAACCCGATATCGATGACCTGATGTTGGCGGGGATTGTGGTGTGGTGGGGGACCAATGACAAGCCTCCCTCATACCACGCAACCACTCTATGTAATCGCTTTTAGTGACGTCTTATCCAACCAATTCAGCTGAATTTTTGTAAGGTGGCGCACCATTTTATAAAGCCCCAGTAACCAAGTAAGGGAAAAGGAAGAAATTCTCCTCAAACGTAGATACGTATGGGACTGATTGCCGGCTGTGAAGATACATAAACTGGTCCAAACGCAATCTTGCGTCTGATATATGCTGACTAGTGCATAAAATAGAATCTCTAGAGGGCCAAGAATGCTCAGTCGGGTCCAGTTCCGCTTTGGCCGGGAAGGATTTCAGGTGAAGGCAGCTCAAAGTGATTAGGGGGAAACGGAACGCCATTGAATTCACGATCAGTGCTATGGGCATAAACCCAGGTTTCGATAAATCGTTTGTAATCTGTATTACTCCATTAGATTCTTTTGCTTTTGCTGTACGTTTTGACTCTGTGGTCCGTTCCTCGAGGTTCTCTCTCACCTCGCTTGTGGGTAAACTGAATAGACAGGTAGCGGATATCTATGGCAGCGGCTGCATATGAAGGTCCCAGCTCGGGACTGGCCTGGCTAGCATGTCCGGTGGATCGGACTCTGGACCGGAGACGAAAGGGTCGACGTGGGGGAGTGTCTTCCGGTACACTTCCTCGGCGGCCGTGAACGTTGAGGCGGACTGTTTTGGCGCGATCATCGCGGTTTCGGAGCTCGCCGTCAAAATTATGGATGTCATACTCGCGATATTGGTTGTCTGTCTTGTTCGCCATAACGCTTAAGGAATGAAAGGTCGTGTAGCGGTCCCTCCAGAGCTTAAGCCTCTGGATGGCACCAATACCTTTAACCTTACCAAAACCATCTGTCCGGCTCTGAAGATTGGACCAGACAACATCGATATCGTAGAAATCGACCAAGTCTTTCCTACGCAGATCCCCTTGAAACTGGATGGATGACTCAACTGTCGTAAACTCATACCTGACATGAATGAACTGGTCATGAATACAGATGCCCTCGCCCGAAGTGTACTTGATGCGATGGGGTTCATTGAATGATAGGAAGCGTTCCATATCTGGCGGATCATTAAATTGGCGATGTCGCGAGTGAAGGGTATGAGGATGGATATCTGAAGGCAAATCGGAAGGTACTGAGTCATGGTAAGCAAGGAGCTTAGTTTGGTTGAGACCAATGGGGAGTAATGGAAGACTACAAAAAGAAAGAAAAGAAAGAATAATAAGAATAATAAAATAAAAAAAGGAGAGTAGTTGGTAATAGTACCAAAACGATGATGTGATGACAGATACGTGAAAGGGTTTGTCTAGCACTTACGAAAGTGCTCAACCAGCTCACTCTGGTAGCTACACTGCCAGCGAATACGTCGCTGCTCGGACCCTATCACCTCCCATGGTCCCAGATACACAGTCCGTTCGTCGGGGGTATCCTGAAAGAGAGTTCTATCAAAGGAGAAAAAAAAACTGTCAGAGATGACTTTGCATTAGGACAAGATAAAGGGGGCGCGTCACGGCTGATTGTACATTGTAGCAGTATAACCAGGAGGCCCAAGATCAAGAGGCCGCAGCGGGGCAGGCGGCACGACGGAATCGCTGATGGAAGAAGATATCGTGGATATTTCTGAGGTCTGCGTCCAAGTCGAGTCTACGGGGCTCACATAGGAACGGCTGTATGTCGGCGGGCGACCGAGGGAAGAGGACGTGAAAGAGGAGCCGGACGAGGACGAGGCGGCCATGCTGAAGAAAGCTTTTGAGGCGAAAGCACCAGCGTGATTTTTCACCGGGGACAACAATCCGCGAGAGAAGCTGTCATGACACCGGCCAGCAGAGAAGAGGCTGGCGGGTACGGCACGGCTTACGGAGCTGTCACGGGCAGAGTTTTGGGCAAAGTTGAGTGGCCGTTGTCGCCATGCCTTAGCTCCTCCTCCTTAAGGGGAAATATCGAGTGCTGCGGCGTTCCGAGAGATAAAGCCAGAGCCAGAGCTAGAGCTAGAGCTAGAGCAGGAATAAAGGGCCGGGTTGAGAAGAATATAGAAAGGATTTCGGATACAAGAAAAAAATAATAAGATGTTTGGAGGTATGTTTCTCTCTCTCTCTGCTCTGGTTTGCTCAATGCTGCTATAAGAGTACTCGTACTACATGTGCTACTACTGCGGCATGTGGATAAGACAAGGTCTAAGCTACTATAAAAAAAGTTTAGTACCACATAGTATTACTTGTACTATTTGGTAGTTTGCGGTTCCTGGCATTTTACAACTGGTACTTCATACAAAGCGTTATAGAACGAAGAAATTAGAGAATGACAAAGCTCTTAATCTCCGCGGGGCTATGGAGCAACAACCTGCACGGCCTGTCTAAGACGCCTTTAATTTGCGTGCTGGGAGAGCTCCTCTCTCTCTCTCTCTCTCTCTCTCTCTCTCTCTCTCTCTCTCTCTCTCTCTCTCTCTCTCTCTCTCTCTCTCTCTCTCTCTCTCTCTCTCTCTCTCTCTCTCTCTCTCTCTCTCTCTCTCTCTCTCTCTCTCTCTCTCTTTCTTCTCTTCTCTTCCTACACTACAAGTAGGACAAGCAGCCCCCCACCCTGAAAAGATCCACAGCTCCAGCTATGCAGAGCACCCATTTGGTAGAGTTGTGCTGCAAACTCAATGCAAGAACTGTGTGTGCGTATGGACGTCCAAGGTGGTGACAGTGCATACAAAGTACACACTTGGTACAGAGTATTGATAGCGTGGCATGTAAATGGACAGTACTCCGTAGTACCAGGTAGCTATGCACAAGGTAAGGTATGTAGGGCCTTAAGCAAGGGCCTGCACTTCGTACTTCGCGCTCCGTGTTCCGAGTTGGAAGTGGATGTGGATGCGCATACGGGAATTATTGTTCCTCGGCATGTAGAAGTAGTAGATTAGTAGTAGTTACGAATGTAGCGTACGAGCTTATAAGCAAATAACTTGTACCTCTTACAATCAATCCGACCTAATGGAGCGACCTCGTGGGCGTCTGTCTGAGGCGTCTGTTCAGACGATTTTGGCGCGGTTTGAAACATCTGTGACGCTGCAACAAAGCAACCCAAACTTTCATTCTCCCAAGGAAAGCCGGCGCAGCTTTGGCCTGGGTCTAGTCGCTTGTTCTTCTCAGAAGAGGCTCAAAAATACTCCACTGAAAGAGAATGTAGCGTGCACGGGGGCATATCTGGCCATCTGATTGGCTTATGAGCCGCCGCTATGGCGTTGAAATCTCATGGTTGGGGGCCGGGCTCTCGGAGTGCCTTTTCCAACTGGTAAAGAGTACGGGCAACTTGTTGTACTCAAGGTATTGTGTATGTACGTTCTATGTATATCCTCAGCCGCATGTTGATGGTAGTATAGAGAACAGAATAATGCCACCAAAGACAAGGTGCAGATAATATAAAGACAGCGTTTAGCTCTTCTTTGCCGTTGTCTTGTCTTTGTCCTATCCAATCAATAGACATGCGATGACACCTCTATTTCTGCTGGATTCAGCTCGTATAATAAAACATAAATAAATCGTTAATGCGACAATGCGATGCGACAGTACTTGTGTCTAGGCACTTACCGCTCCCCCCTCCCATCGGAGCTCTCGAACGCCGGTCCAAGGGCCTAGAAGAGGCCATCAAAGACGCGCTTCTCTCGAGACTGGAGTGTATTAGCGCAGCAGTGAGTCTTGCTGGTCATATCATTTGCTGTTAATTGCCACTATTGGCACCACACGTAACTGCTTAGCGGCTCGCGGGTTCGCACCGTTAGGACGGTACTGCACATCCGTAGTGATCATAGACAGGCCCATGTTTTTCTTCTTCTAATATTTTTTTTTTAAAAAGCCACTTTGGCCACCTCCCCACTTGTCCTCAGGAACCGCCTCCAGCGCCGTCCACCACGTGCTCTCCCTGGCACGCTGGCCGGTCTCCTCTTGTTTTTCGAGGCTTCAGATGGCGCACAGAAAAGAGGAATGATGATGATGGTTGTGATTATGATGGGATTAGTCCCAGCAATATTGGCAGCCCCCCCCCCGCCTTTCGCCCTTGCGTGACGACAGCCATCTGTTAAAGAGATAAACTGAAAGAGAAGAGAGAAGAAATCGGATGATAAAAGCCAGACCTAAGAGCTTAATTTTCATCACACGCTATTTGAAATCGCATCACCTACTTCAAAGTAACGTACTTACCTGAACTCTGTATCTGCAGTTTGTACGGTGTTCTTTGTATTTGTATGTACCTACGATATATGGATGGTGTGGGAGTGGAGGGGAGTTATATTAAGAACTTGAAGTAAGATACGGTACTTTGACACTTTGTACTTTTTAGGCGTATCGGAGCCCGCCTGGACCCTTTTTCAAAATAATTGCTAATACAGTTAACGTCACCAAATAGTATGACCTGACCGGGTGAGCTCCATATTAAGTTGTAATATTGGTATTATTGCCAGTCTTCAAAACACTCCGCAATGATGCTCCATCCGCCGTACTCCGTACAGTTGTGGCATTTCAAGTAGCAGTAGGCTGTATTAGGTAGTATTAGTACAGATTTTGAAGCACCAC
Source organism: Trichoderma oligosporum (assembly GCA_015266385.1). Taxonomy (NCBI): domain Eukaryota; kingdom Fungi; phylum Ascomycota; class Sordariomycetes; order Hypocreales; family Hypocreaceae; genus Trichoderma; species Trichoderma oligosporum. The sequence continues at coordinate 52,795 of JACBYL010000116.1, read as the reverse complement.
TTATAGTAGAAGTACGGAGTACAGAGTACGAAGTAATTACAAGTAATAATTCATTCACTACTCCGTACCTACACGGGGACAGGTAAAACAAAGCAGGCGCCCCGGACCGCTTCTACCTGCCTGCTTGTCTGCTTGCCTACTAGTTCATTTTACCTCAGCCTCAGATGCAATCCTAATCTTGGCAGCAGCGGCTTGCTCATGGCCCAATACTTCATCTGCGCCTGTTATCTCTGCTAAGGAACGCGTAGATCTCTAACAGCCTGTTCTTGGGGCCCTCATGATGGCTTCTTTGTCCTCATTCACTGCCCGCCACTGCTCGCCTTAGAATTCTCTTCTCGTCTTCCTTTCATCATCTCGCCCTTCCACTGAACCCTTCCTTAACTCTCTATCCTCTATCCTCTATCCTCTTTTCTCTCCCTCTCTCTTTCATCCATCGCTTGATGCGTCAGTGGGGGATGCCAACGCCAATTGTGTCTTCGTAATGAGCCAGTTGCTGGTGCTGAGCCGATTCCCATCCGTCCATCCTCAGTCGCAGTCGCAGTAGCGATAGCAATCATTATTCTCCTTTTTTTTTTTTTTTCAACTTCTCCAAATCACGTTGCAGCCAGTCAGTCAGGGGGTATAAAGAAGAAAGAGAGACAAAGCCCTCCACCAAGAGAGACAGCATCATCTCCCCCAGACTGTCTCAGAAAATACCTTCGGCCACTGCAACCCCCCCCCCCCTCCCCCCCCCCCCCCACTGCCTTCTTGGGCGCGAAACCTGAGATTCACGGGCAATGCCCTTGAATCTGGGGAGCAGCTCCGGGCGGAGAAATCGTGGATTTCTCGGCGCCGACAGCTCTGCTTTATCGTCCCAAGACCTCCAGGTGCGTGTATTCCTTTTATCCCTATCCCTACCCATATCCCTATACCTATCACTTATCCCTCTCGCTCTCCATCTCCATTTCCCTCCACCCTCCACCATTCACCAGTCACCACTCACCATCCATCATCTATTCGCCAGCCATCCACATGTCAATGCTGCCGGAACTAGATATCCATTCTCACTACGACCGCATCTGCATCTGCGCCTGCGAATCATACATGGGGTTTTGCCCCACCCTTCGCGCTCTAAAGGATGTCCTGCAACCTCCATGAACCCGCAGTTTTCTAAGCAATTCTTTAACCTCTAACCTCTCTCACTTGCTACAGGATCGTCATCAATTGCGATATGAGCTTGATCTCAACTCTTGGAACCTCCGCATCTGGGGTGTCGCTGCCTCGGGCTTCCTTACTGACTCGTATGTTCTCCGGCTTCTGCTTCGTGTGAACCGATCCAGAGCTATATTCCGTCCAATTGTGACTGTATATAAATTCCTCCTCTTTTTAACTCTGTCTCATATAGATATAACCTCTTCTCTACCAATGTCATCCTCGCTCCCGTTGCCTTTGTATATTGGCCACATGGTGGGGAATGGACCAGTCTACTCATCAACTTCTTCACTCTCTTCGGGTCTATCATCGGACAGGTGCTTTTTGGTTACCTTGCCGATCGCTTTGGCCGAACCCGCCTCTATGGAATCGAGCTAGTTCTCGTCATTGTTTCAACAATTGGCGTAGCTACAAGCAGTCATGGCTATGGAGATATGTCATTTCTAGGACTTTTCATCTGGTGGCGCTTTGTCATGGGTATCGGTATGCTTGTGCCTCATCTCCCTCTCTGTATAGTCAATACATATCTGCTCCCAACTCTATCTAACTCTTTTACTAGGAATTGGAGCGGAATATCCTCTTAGTGCTGTAATCACTTCTGAGTGGTCTAGTACCTCATCTAGAACAAGCATGCTCGCCAGTGTCTTTCTCATGCAGCCTGTTGGGCAGGCGCTAGCTCAGATTATTGGTTTGTTGGTGCTCGTGGGGTTCAACGACACCCACAAACTCAAGGAGATGCAGTGCGGGCTCAATACCTTACATGAACAGGAATGTCGCAAAGCAGTCGATGGCATCTGGCGCATTGTCATCGGGTCAGGGGCTGTGCCAGCTCTCCTGGCCATCATCTTTCGATTCTTTCTGTTTGACTGCGGACTCTATAGTCTCGAGGTTAAGAACAAGCCTGCTGTCGCCATTATGAACACGCAACGTGTGTACGGCGCCCCATCGGGTAGCGCTTCCAATAATGTCCAAATGAATCCTCCTAACGGCATGCATCCGGAAAACTCTCCTGGGCCAATGCCCATCCAGTTTTCAAAGGAAGATATGCATAACTACTTTATACGGGACGGTAATTGGTATTATCTCCTTGGAACATCAGCAGCATGGTTCTTTTTGGACGTTAGTTTTTATGGTCTCTCGCTTGATAACAGAGGAACACTGTCAGATATGTGGGCTACAAGGAAACCGATGCCGATTAACAACCAACTCTCGTGCTGGAACTCATCACTACCTGGAGGAAACTCGACAGTGCCAGATTGGGCGACAGTGGGACTTCCTGCATGGCAAACAGATGCAACTCGACCATGCAACACCATATACGATGTTTTAATACAACAAACAAAGCAATATCTCCTGACGGTTTCTTTGGCATCAATTGCCGGGAGCGCTTGCTTCATCTTTTTCGCAAACCGCATCCCGCGCAAGCAATGGCTTACTATTTCTTTCTTCGTTTTAGCTGTACTCTTCATCATTACTGGAGGTGTATATTATGGGGTCCATCAAGAATCAACTGCTCCTGTTACAGTAGTTCTTGTGGCCATCTGCCACTTCATGTTTAACCTAGGTATGTAAGAAGCGTTGAAAAGGGTCCAAACTATCTACCTGTGCTAACTTCCATATCCTTCTATTAGGCGCAAACACATTGACTTTCATTATACCGGCTGAGATATTCCCAACAACTTATCGGTCTACCTGCCATGGTATCTCAGCAGCAGCAGGCAAGTTTGGAAGCATCGTCTCTCTTTTAATCGTGTACGGCATCAACCAGTCATATAAGAGCCACAGCCGCCAAGGGCTTATATTTCTTCTTTTCGGTTCAGTTGCCGCTTTTGGTGCCGTATTTTCGTGGGCCTACTTGCCGGATCCACAAAGATGGGTAGATGACGAAGGAAAGAAATACTTGGAGACTAAAGATCTTGAGGAGCTAGGCGAAGGCCGTGTTAGGGCTCGGCAAAGCGGCAATGTTGTAACATTTGGTGAGAAGTGGGCAGATATTAGGAGAAGAAGGAGAGACACAGCTCGACTTCGACGCTCATCTTCATGAATTATATAGTTGTACATTTTGTTTTTCTCGGGCCGGCATTTTTTTTGACTTCAATTTGGATCTGAGCTAATTTGGGATCGGCATGTTATACTTATATTGGCTAGCAACGGCGATGGATTTATACATGGAAGGTTTATGTATATATGTATAGGCGGATAGCATGGGACTTTTTTGCGATGGCACTTTTTTGAGGTTATCTGAACGAATAAAGAAAAGGGAATCAAGACGCTCGTCAGAATAGAGAAAATAACTCATCATTCACTCATTATCATCTAACCATCAGTACCAACGTCATACCTCATAAATAGCCCAATATGAAGCCACTAATCATTAATCCATAAATTCGAGTGACCCTTCCGAGAAATTAATTTTCGTCATTTGACGTCTGAATCAGCAAGTCGGCCGTATCAAGGTAAAAATCATCGGTGCTTGTTGTCGCCACAACATGCGGATCCTTCTCCAGGGCGACCAGCCAGCGATGCCAGCGCGTGCCTGGAGCAGAATCCGTCAAGAGGGCGCTCGGGTGACGGTGGCGTAGGATACGGCGGAGACGGAGAGCAAAAGGAGCAAAATGGATGTCAACGAGGGAAAGGGAGGGACCGAGGAAATAGGGTCCTTGTTCGTCGGCCGCGAGTACGAGAGCTGTGAGGTGAGATTGGAGGAGAGCGAGAGAAGAAGCAGTAGTAGTTGTAGTAGTAGTAGTAGTAGAAGAAGAAGAAGAAGAAGAAGAAGCTGATGAAGAGGATTGAAGAAGAGAGAAGAAGGTTGGAACGATGCGGGTGTTGATCTTTGAGAGAGTTTTTTTCTTCCATGTTACCAAGGTTGTCTTATATGTAAGAAATGCATTGAGGAGGACTTACATGGTCGATCCAGAGGCGGCAATTAGCTCTTAAACGTGGATCGGAAGGGAATAAGGGAACAGTAGGATAAATATCTTCCAACTATATCAAAGGACTCCACGTTAGCTTGCATGAGATAAATAAACATATCTTCGCGAGTGTTTAACTTCATACATATTCCAGAATGACGGCGCTCTCGGAGCAAGCCCAATCTCCTTGCCGGATGGCAGGCACGCGACCTCGTGGGTTAGCTTCAAGTAAAGGCGTTGAAGCAGGACGCTTGAAGGGATCTGTTTCGATGTACTGGTACGGTTGGGCTTTGGCTTCGAGAGCGATCCAGACGCGTTGAGAAAAGGGGCTGCAAGAGAGTGCGGTTAGGAGGAGGAAGACAAAAAAAAAAAAAAGAAAAAAAAAAAAAAGAGGAGGGGGGAGGGGGGTTAAAAATGGAGAGAGCGAGAGAGAGAGGAGTGTTTATTTGGTACCAGAAACATGCTGCATATAGCTTCAGGTCAGTCTCTTTGTTGTGTGTTCTGACTGTCGCCTGTGCAACCCCAGTTGCTTTCTTCTGAGGAATTCTCTACAGTAGGGAGAGAACCCGAATTGTCTGTTAGTCTGCCGTTCTTCATAGATATATAAAATGCATATGCTACCACATTCAGTGCTTCTTTGTCTTCTGTTCTCACCTGCGTCTTCTTAATGTCCTTATCCCTCGTCGCCATAAAGCGCTGGACACTATTCTTCTTAATTTCGTCGCTCCTCTCCAGAGTATGCCGATGAGGCCCCGGCACGCCATTGCCACCGTTCCCGTTGACTCGCTGAATAGTCCAGAATCGCTGCCCAGCATTGACAACCGCACTGGCAGCCGTGCCGGCAGCAATAGCAGCGGCGATATCCCGGTCCAAGGCGGCCTCAGCTCCAGCATCGGGGAAATACTCGGTGATCTTGATCTTGACGTCACATAGATCACGCTCCCGTGCGCTGCGCTTGCGCTTCTTCTTGCTTGGGTCATCCGACTTTGGTGTTCCGGGTGGCCGGCCCTTCATGCGACAGTCCCAATAGTGCGATATGAAAGGCTTTCGTTTATACCGCTGAGTCGAGCGGTGGGAGTAGACGTTGTCAATGTGTGGGAAGTACGTCTCAAACTGCTCATGCGTGAGGACAATGACCTGGTCGACCAGGAAAAGCTTCTCCCGCCACGCTTGGAGGTCTGGAGGGTCAATGACGAGCTTGCTTTTGCCGAGTTTGTATGGCATTGGTGCCGTTGGTGCGGCCATGTTCTGATGCTGCTGCTCTCGGCCCTGAGATCGAGCACCGTCTTCTGGCATGCTGGCTAGCACGGGAGTTGGTGTCAGAATGCCAAACTGCCCAGCTAGAGCTCGGCCCCCATTGGACTGGGTAATTTGCCTCTGCTGTTGCTGCTGTTGTAGGTAGGAATAAGGGTGATTTTGTGATGCCGGAAGCTGCCGGTGGTGATGTTGTTGGTTCTGGTTCTGGTTCTGGTTCTGGTTCTGGTTCTGGTTCTGATTCTGATTCTGATGCTGATGCTCTTGCTGAGACACAACTCTTCCATGCCCCACGTCTTGATACCCATCGCCTTGTCGTCCAAATCTCTCCCCTCCCCTTCTTCCCCTCCCTCTTCCTCCTGCTATCATCCTCGATGATACGATTGAATGCCCATCATTGCCATTGCCATTGCTATTGTTGCTGTTGCTGTTGTTGCCATTGCTGTTGTTGCTGTTGCTGTTGCTGTTGCCACCCCTACTAATACTACTATTATTACCATTACCATGATACGCCTGCTCCAACCCCGAATACCCTCCCATTCCCACCGCCGTAAACTCCAACCCCCCGCCTAAAAAATGCCCTCCGGACCCAGACGAAGCGGCAAGCGGACCTCCCGGCGCCGCCATCCCCGAGAAGGATGAATAGAAAATTCCTTCTCCACCCTCCAAAATAAGTAGCGGGATAAAAGGGTAATTTTATTTTTTTTGGCTACAAGAGAAGGGGGAAGGGGAGAGAAAAAGGATCAATCTTATGTCGTCAGTCGCTGCTTTAAGGTCCAAGTACCGTCGAGCTGTGTTCTTGCCTTATTTGGGCGCTTTGGCGGGGAGGGGAGGGGAGGGAGGGAAGAGGAGGACAAGTGGTTCCACTAAAGAAAGAGCGGCAATGAGTGCACGGGCCAACGGCCTCTGCATTAGCAAGCAGCCTTATCACCATATATTCATACCTAAACCTTTGCACTCCATCTTTCAAATCCAAACACAATAGCATTAATCGCTTACATATTTTATATATTTCACTCCTGAAACACACTGATATCAAAGTACTGAATTGTATAGTATATAGTATTGTACCCAGCATGAAAGTGCCATCGTTACATTGCAAGCATATCTTGAAAGAAGTCAAGCAGAATCAAATGACCAAGGTAAAAATATAAAAAAAATATAAAATAAAAATAAATGCAAGAAACATCCGTAATTGCTGGGTATTAATCAATATTATGTTCAGTGCCGTCCTCATCTTGCCGCCACTAATCCAACTTGCACGCCATCCATCTTTAAGTCGGTGCTAGACCGCCGGAAAAAGAGTAAAGAATAAACCAAGAAGGAACAATATGTGAGAAGATTTTAGAAAGAAGTAATAAAACAGAAGAAGAGAAGAGAAGAGAAGAGAAGATAAAAAGAAAGAAAATATATGAGAAAGAAAAGCGAGAACCAAACTCGCCCAAACTTCAAAAACGCCAGAGTATCGTCCAATCGTCCAGGCATCCAACAAATTACAGACAACGTTTGACCGTAGAGCGAGAGTAGCGTATATAAACCCGTCAAACCCTTTCCACGCTGAAGGCAAATAGCCCTTCCCCAAAAAGAAAAAAAACCTAATAAAATTGTTCATCCAAATTCCTTTAAATTCAAGGCTCTGCCTCCTCCCTATTTCTTTTTCTCCTTGCTTTATAAAGTTTTGGTGTATGCCATTATGCAATGGCTCAGTGTGGGTTACCAGAGTCCCACGACGATAGATCCATAGCGTCCATGGGTCCCATACTCATCAACGCCCTGAGAACGCCTTCTCCTCCTACTGGTTGCATTCCGGTGGTCGGTCCATTCAAACCTCCCCATCCATTAGACATTCCGTATGTTGTCTGCGGTGGCAATCCCATACCTGTAGCCATAGTAAAGCTGTTGGGGTCACCATAGAACCCTTGGTTGCCGCCGTTATCCATACCCCCGTGGTTCATCATTGTTTGCTGTGGCGAAATGGGGCTTGCTCGGTATGAATCGTGTCCCGATGCACTATTCGACATTTGGCCAGGCGCAAGATGGGGCCTCGTGTCCGATGCACTGGAATTAGGCGTACGCCCAGCCGAATGAATGTCTGGGGAGCCTGATGCATCTTGATCGACAGCATCTCCAAAGCCAGATATCCTGCCGCTTCCGGGAGCATTTTTTTCATACAAGCTACCAGAATTGGGCGTTAATACGTGTATATGCTGCTCAGCTGAAAGCCAGGCTCCAGATCCGAAGCCATTGGAGATTGGAGTTGACATGCTCTGAGAGTCACCCTGAGACTCTACGATATCAGGCGCTGCGGCAGCATTACCATCATCTCCTGTTGTCTTCATGAAGTGGCATTCGTTTTTGTAAGAAAAGATGCCTTTAACTTCCTCCGGGTTATCGCAGACGGCCCCAGCCCGTACAGGAAGGCCCTTGGGAGGTTCTGGAGGCTACAATATTGTTAGCATTTTGGTGGCCACAACAACTACAAGTAGTATTTCCTATAAAACAAAGGCGAAAAGGTTGGAAAATGGGTAGTGGGGGGCTTACACTATCACCAGCACGAGGGAACGCACCCCTCAGCTTGGGGATCTTCACAGCCAGAGCCTCGAAATCTACATCCAGTTGGACGAGGAAAGACTCAGTCAGAGGATTCCGTCGCTTCAATGCGTTCATGGCAGAGATGAGGAAACGTAACGAATCGACAGTTTGCGCATCATCAGGTCTGCTCTTGAGATATTGCACAAACACTCGCGCAGATACATAGAGACAAAAAGCAATAAAAGGGTTCATCTATATCCTGGTGTTAGCAATCCGCATTGGAAAATCAGAGCATCTGCAAAACAATAGCAAAAACTTAAAGTCACTTTTTCTTTTAAAAAAAAAAAAAAAAAAAAAAAAAAAAAAAAAAAAAAAAAAAAAAAAGGGAAGGGTGATGACAAGGGGAAACTAACGCAAGATAGATCCATGTGCGATATTGTCCGCATAATACTAGCAATCTCGTTTGCAGCGGTGATGCATCGGACCTTACTCTCCGCGCTGACAGATCCAGGGAGCTTGTTAACCTCTGCCTTGAAGATGGCCGCCTGATGTAGGCAGATAGTTGAAGTGTGAATGCTCATATTTGTGAAGATAACATTGGGATTAGCCAGTCCAGCAGGAAGCTTGAGATGAGAAGGGAGGCAAAGAGAGGTATTGAGAAGAATGTGGTCCATCTGGCGGTGGCGTTTCCAGAACGGGCCGTTAATGTCATGGTCGAGGTCATCATCATCCGGGCGGTGTAGATGAATCAGATTGCGACCAAAAAGGCAAGCCATGAGAATTATGCCCCCAAAGGATGAAAGCTTGCCGGCTCCGGACGGGTTCGTACTCTCCTCTAGGGTCAGTGTCTGCTCCGGACGGCTCATATCAAAGGCTTCGTCCGATGATGGCATATTTGTCAGAATGTCCCGTTCATCAATGGTCATAGGCCAGCCAGTGCCGATACTCGCATAGCGATCCTCGCAAAATGCCATCCAGAAAGTTCGTCTCCGCTCCTCCCGCTCAGTCCAGTCTTTGGGTGGTGGCAGGCACTGCTTCACGTCCAAGCCACTGCCATCCATACGATGCAGTCCAATCCTAAATCTTGTCAGTTTAAGGGGGCTTATTTGATCTCAGCATAGAGAGGGCTTTACATTTGAGCCAATCGAACGGCAGAGCCAGTATTAATCCAAGCTCTGGGGAAGTACATCATTTTCATCTCATAACTCGCCAGCAGGATGTGAGTCTGGCAATGTGCGACAGAAATCATATGTTCTCCAAAGCCCTTCATGTAATCGGCTTCGACATACTTGCGTGCCCTCTGGTAGAAGAGGTCCTTCAGATCTGTGAACTTTTCTGAAAGGGAGCAGGCCGAAGTCCACATAGCGTACCGTAAGCAGACTGGGGGACGCTGACTCGGTGCCCTGTTGCATTGTAAGCCATTGCATTCACATTTTAATCCATCTTCATCGACGTAAGGTGGCCGTATGGCAAACAAGATGTTGAAAGTCACAACAAGACTTAACAGAAGAAAAAGGGGGAAATTAAGAAAAAGGGGGGAGGGAGGATAGGGCCAACATACAAGTTCATTGCGGCAAGATAACGGTATCTATGAATCATAGGCATCGATGGATGAACCTTTTCGAAATAGATTTGATGTAATTCATCAATGGTTTCTTGTGGCGGAAGCGGCTCTTCCAGCCCTAAGCCAATCATCTCCCAGGTGAAGTTTCCCGCCATATTGTTGACGGGCATGCCCATATTGGCATTGAAGGCGAAATCTTCCATGGGTCCCGTCTGAGGAGACTCGCCGTTATTGAAGTGCCAACGTTCCTCACCGTTGAGCCCCATGTTGGAGCTAGAAATGGGCATGGCCGTATTTCCATTTGCTTGATGGCTGTTGACGCCAGGCAATGGCATGCCGATGTTTTTGGTCGGGCTTTTACTTGCTGGTTCCTGGGTCTTCAATAAGGTTTCGACTTGTTCTACGTACACTTAGTTAGTCTCTGATATCATCGGTATCATCATCATCATCATCGTATACATCGCTCCATTTCCCCCTTTCTTCTTCTCCCACACCTCGATGGGGGGTGAAATCGATATCACGAAAGTTGTAGTTATCGAGAGAAAAGTATGGGACATGAAGCGCGGCGGGGTGCTCACTCAATCGTTCCTCCAGTGCTTTTACGTAGCCACGCTTAGGGCCACTCTTCCTTCGCTGCTCATCATAGGCACAATTATGTCCCAGTCGTGAGCAAGTACTGCAACTAGGCCGTACCCCATCGCACTTGAGCTTGCGTTTCCTGCAAATCATGCAGGCAAGGCGCTTGGGCTTCGGAACGCTGGCGTTGTCCGGGTGTGCATCTCGGAGCACCATGTTCTCGTCGCCGTTGGGCGGGCTCTGGCCAGAGTGATTCCCACCGTTACTCGATGAACCGTTGTCGGAAGAGCCGGGCATGGTGCTAATGTCGATGGATAACGACTGCGCAAGAAGCGCTACGGCGAGTGTTGTGTGATGAACTTAAACAGTTTCGTTCCGGGTGATGCCTATATTTTCCCTGCCGATTCCTCTAATCTAGAGCCAAAAGTTCCTTTACACTATCGCCCCGGACAGATGGTCGAACTATTATTCGAGTGGTATATGAACACAGCGGAGAGTATGGAATTAAAACAATATTTGGATAATGACCCAAGGATTCAAGGATGATGATAATCAAACAAAGCCGTTAGTCGTGGAATGTTTGAGGAGAATGCCGAAGGGTTGTGGATGCGGTTACGAAAAGCAAGTCCGCCGAGAACAATCCCTCTTTGGGGAAATGGGACGTTAAGGCAACTGCGTGAGTGGATTAGCCTTCTATTGCTTGAGGGGGGAGGCGCGCCTAGACTGAAGGTCCCATAGCACTTGCAGAGAGGCGGATGCATCATCGACTCAAAGTACCCTGTACCGCTTGACTGCGGACCGGGCTGCATTATTAATGGGCAGCTGTTGCTATATTTAGGTCTGTATCTAACAGCATAGTTGGGTCTATACTCGTAGGCTCATGTGGGGCTCACGGGGTTGATAACGGTGAGGCTCAAGTGCTAGACACTGGAGACACTAGAGACACTACTTGTATCTCCGTAGTCTACAGGCAAGTTTTACATGTACAAGTAGCAAGCCAGTCCGGGGTCCCTGTTCCCGAACTCCGTTCTGCAGCAAAGCGATGGCCCCAGGGCAGGGCAGTACGGAGTATATACAGATAATGACCCAAGCCAACGTTCAGATATAGCGACCACCCGCTCACTGTAACTCTGACACCCGCCACCCCAAAACTTAATGGCAAAAGCTAAAGATGCGGCCCCCCCCACCTCCTTGAAGCAGCCTGCCTATAAGAGCCAGGCCAGCCAAGCCAGCCCACGAGAGAATTCCATCTGAGCGAGCGGTGCTAAGCTGGTGCTGAGATGGTACTAAGATGGCGCTGAATGGCGCGCTGAAGAAAAGGATGACTCGCTTGAAGCAGTGTTGGCATTGTTGGTTGATCAGTCAGCTCAACCAAACACGCTGCTTGAATGGGAACTTGTCTTTGTCCGTCCTAGCCAGACAGAACTTTGGTAAACCTTGCGAAGACAGGCTAATATACTTACTTTATAGGGAGCCACTTCAACTTGGACGAGGCAAGGGGTCCCCCTAGTCTCAAATCTCCATCGCGCCTCAATTCATCCCCCATCATGTTGTTCGCTCCCACCCCCTCAAAATCGGAGGACCCCATGGGTTGCTGTTTATTAGCATTACCCTAGCACATTTTCTGTGTCATTCCGCTTCATCAAGATACAAGATGTGTGTGCTGGTGCGATGGCGCAGTAGTTTTTAGGCGATGACGACGTTGCCGTGCCGAGTCTACGGGAGTATTCGTCTTCTTTTCTATCAGATTATTCCGCGCCCGATTTAAGTCCAACCGGCTGAGTCGGGATTCCTCAGAGGTGGTTGTTAGCTTTTCCGAAAAACAGCTTTTTAGTCGCGCATCAAGTGGCGATGCAAAGTTGCAGGTGGCGGGTTTGGTTGGTTGGTTTCTAAATTCACACAGCCGACGAAGTTTTTAGGCTGGCCATTCGTTCCGTGTATTTGATTATTACCGATCTCCGACCTACCTAGATAGATATAGAAGGCAGATTCATCCTCAGCGGCCGTGAGGGAGGATTGATGTGATGTGATGGAGGATCAAGACTAACCAAGTATGGGAGTGTAATTAAGAATTAGTATTAGTAGCCAAGTTTGCAGTTTCTGTCATTGACTTTGCATGAAGCAAAACCGCTCCTTTTTAACCTGTATATATGTACGGAGTACTTTTGTCTATGTGCGGAGTACAAGTAGTAGAACGGAGTAACGGGGTACACAAAGGAGAATTGTATTGTTACAGAGTGTTACGGAACCAATAATCTTGATTTTGAATCATTCAATTTGCTTGTCATTACTGTTCTGGTACTAGCAATCTTGAACCCCTCAAAACATCCAAGCAACTTGAACTTGAACCTTGGAACAGGAACATTAGGCAAAGGAAATCACCAATTTGCCTGATTCAGCAACGTGATGAATCACGCTATATATGCATTTGCATACACCCTGATTAGATTCCAGGGAAAGACTTTGCGATCGCCAACGTTTCGACTGTTACCCTTTTCATAAAACGAATACACTTGTGTACTGTAGGCTGGTAGCGCTGTTATGAAGTAGCATTCTATTTCAAATACCCTAATTCCAATTCCCCTTCACCCTCCCCCCCTTCCCCTCCCCACCAGCGTACGGGACATACCGGTCAGCTACTCTTGAATGGGGTCTACTCCATAATTGGCATTTGGGCCGTATTCGTACTTTTGATGATTCCATTCCATTTGTGGCCATGTACATTCTGTAAGAGGATAACCAAACAATATAGTGCTCGTATGCACATGGAAGCTTGTACTACTACTACCATCTTTTTTTCTATTACTTTCTCTTTTCCTGTTTTCTATTTCTATTTCTTTTCTTTTTTTCTATTTCTATTTCTTTTCCTTTTTTCTATTTCTTTTTCTTTTTCCCCTACCTTTCTTCTTTAGCCTTCAATTTTCTCGGTTCCCGCACGTGAAAGAATGCTAGTCCCAACTATACCCAGAGAAGCACGCCAAGAAGATCATGAGAAGGAAAAAAACCAGACCACCTACACCACCTACCTGATTCAGATACGCCCAGCCCAAGGGTACCTTTTTTTCCTTATTCCACCTTTTGATGTCCGTCAACCTAGTAAGTCATACAAGAAGCGCAGCATGAGCAATAGAGTACGCGTACTTTATGAGTATCTCTTCAAGTGGACGAAAAGAGAGCACAAAACGTCCTCGTTTATACGAGTAAGTAGTTACAAGTATTTCTATGCTGATCACTCCGGCCGGGTTTAAACTCCGCAGGCCTTGTTTCTAAGCTTAGCAACCCAGTTGTTGTCTAGTTATGCAAGTATGTACTCCATAGGTATGTACTCCATACAGATGATACCTACTGTATTACTACAGGTACAGAGTAGTGCTCGTAGTTTACCAAAGTACCTCATACAAGCCCAACTTTCTTTTTATCTGCTTCGCCTTTTTAGCGTAATATGCACGGGCGTATTCGGGTAATACTTACCCATACTTAAGGTATTGCGTTGCCGCTCTGCCCACATAGTTCTAGTCTTTGCCGCTGCTTGTACAAATTGTACTGAGTACCTTACCTCATTGAGCAAGTGACCTTGTAGGATAGTCCGGCTGCCAGTATCGCATCATCTTTTCTTCAACCCCGTCGCTAGTGAAGACGATCGGCCTAAGGGGATTTGCTTGCTCCCTCTCACCCCCCCCCCCCCTCTCTTTCTCTCCCTCTTTCAATTTGGGTGCTCACAGAATGTAACCAGAAGTAGTTCTGGTAAGGTAGCTTACATGATGCCCATGTGGCAAGCAAAATCGGCACAAGATGGGTGGTAAGAAGAGGCACAGAAGCCGTGCTGATGACGCGAGAAGCCCCCACTCAGCCCTAAACAGACTTGCGGCTTGGATATTACTTGTATTGCTTCCGCTACCTTGAAGTACGTAGTACTAATAACTGCCGGTTCTGGTCTCCGTTAGCAATAGGCAGGTTCTATATTTAAACTCCTGGCGCCAATTAGATATCAAGCCTCCCCGATATGTCTGTAATCCGTGCAAGCGATGGGCCGGAGCTCCCTTGGATACTAATTTTCTAGTGCTGCATACGGAGTACAGATAAATTCCTTTTCTAATGTACGGAGTTATGCTGAAGACAACACCGGAGTACGGAGTAGTGGTCGCACCCAACTCCACTAAAAATCGCCCTTAATGTTGATATACCTACGGAGTATGTATGTATGTACCTAGGTACTGCTACTACCTTAGGAATCGAATGCCATGTCATGCCAAGCCCGAAGCTTCCAGCCCCACTGAGGTACACTTGATACTTGCAGGACGGAGTAGTTCCGTGCCAGCATAAGTGTTAGAAGTACGGATTAGCGTGTACTCTATAAGGTAGGAGGAGTATGTAATCAGTACGGAGTACAATCCTTCTGACAACATGCCCAGTCGAAAAAACAGGGCGTCTCGTGCTGACAAAGAGCTTGCATAGCAACTTGGCATACCAGCAGGTATCTTACTTCGTACCTATACCCAGGTTCCTCGAACCGTTATTGTTTCAGCGCGGGAATAAGTCAGACTAATGCCTAACCGACTGCCCCCCAACCGACAGTAAAAATCCAGATCTAGTAAGAAGGGAGAAAAAACAACACAATAGCATCACGATAGTGTTTTTTTTTTATTCTAGCTGCTAATAGTGGCATAAGGTGTTAGTATTTATTTAAAACTATACATTTTAATATCGCTTAAGACTATAGTTGTTTCTTAAGTCGATCCCCTATATTTATTATTTCTTTGATTGTAATAGCAATTAGAAGGGCTAATTGCGCCAATGGTCAAAAGTTTCGCCAATGCTAGCTCTTTGTGCTGGCATTGAACCGTACAATAGCTTATAATAGATCTCCTGTTACATTGATCTTGATAAACTAACAAATCGAGTTTTTATTGCCTTTTTACTTCTTCTTTAGCATAAAACGATTAACTTAATGCTATGGAATTCGAATGTTTGCTTTCACTAGTAATAATGTTTGGGAAAAGCGTGCCTCAGGCGCCAGACCTGTGATCACGTGTGAATGAGAGCTCCGGAGGCTAGCCGGTCTAAACAGACCCGGGCCCGGAAGTAGTCTTGTCTCTTGGAATAGACTTCCTCAGAGGCTGTATCGGATCTCTGAGTAGAAGGAGGATATCCAGGGCGTTTCTATGGTATAGCCCTATCGTCTAGTATAAAGCTCTCTCTTGCACATTCGTTGGAATAGCTTCTTTTCTCTACTTCAAGAAATAGTTTTGGAATATAGCTAGACTGAACCAATTTCCCTTTACATTAAAATAAAAATTTTTAATTTCCTTACTTAAAAAGGGTAAATTTACTTATTAATAGCATCGCTATAATAACTGGCTATATATTAAGAACTAAGGGTGAACTAGAAAAGTGAAGGAGTCTAGATAATAAATAGTAACTAGTGTTATAAGCCTGAGCTATGCTTAAGCAATCTGTCAGATAACGGGGTTGTAAGAAGAATGAAAGGGTTCTTTGGGATAGGGGGTTTTAGGCAGACTAGCTACTAATTCACAGCATAATCAATTTTCAATAACAAGCTTTAGGATTAATTAAGGTTTTTGGTAGGAGTGGCCGTCGTGGATTGGGTTTTTAGCATCCCTTCTGCTTTCGCTCCTGCGCTGCGCAATAGCTGCCAAGTAGTAGGCATTCTTTAGTTAATAATTCTTCCTTATTTAATGGGTATACTTCTATAAAAACCGAAGAATCTAGAAATAGTCCAGCATCGCTGCGAGTACTTCATTAATAAAGTTTCAAATCTTGATATAAATAATTGAAACTTCTTTCGGGTGCTCATTATAGGAGATTTAGCTTCGCTATAGCTATTAGTGGCCTTATATCAGCATCACTAATATAGCTTTCTAGTTACATTATAAAAGTTACTTACTCTATATTATAGATTGTCTCTCTATAGATATTACGTTTATAGCTGGTCTATTGCTGCTAAAGATCTCTAAGATAGGATCTTACAAAACTCTTTTCATTAAGTTTAAAATATTATTAAGATTATTAAGAAAAGATTTATAATTCTTCTCAAGACTTCCTTTTAAACTTAAGGACATGTCTGGGCCCAACGAGTTGACTACCAGTCATATACATATATACATCACATGAATTGGATCTTGGCGCAGTCGTCGAACAATTTACAAAAGAGTTTGGTGGTAGAGATATAAAGGTCGTGGTCATGGCGGACTTGACATATCGGACCACGTGGAGCCGATAACGAAGGCTCTTGGAGAGCTGGAGATAGCTAAAGCCTCCTCTTTAACTCGCTTCGTGCTCGCTTTAGCTCTTCTAATTCTTCACTTCCTTCTATAACGCTAGTATTATAAAGGGTTTCTTTCCTCTTTATAATGTTAATATATATTCTTATCTCTTGCGTTTCTTTTGCTTATTTATAGCTTCCTTAAATCTTACTTACAGCTCTTTATTATTTAGTTTCTCTATTTCTATAAAAGGGTTGTTTATTAATTGTTTCTATGTGTAAAGGGGTTATTCTATAATTAAGGTAGAGGTTGTGTGAATTGTATTTATATTATTAAGGTTTCTTCTTCTATTTCTTCCTCCGCCTCTTGTTCACTAGTTGCACGCACTGCTTTCGCAGCTTTCTCATTACGTTGTGCTCCTATTCTCAGAGAATCTCAGCTGAGCCAATAAATCAAAAGATTCGACAATGCTAGCAACCTACGCTACATTGCCCTTTACAACAGCTTATATAAAATCTTTGTGAAGGACTCGGCCCTAGAAGGGCTAAAGCGATAGCTGCGCTACGGCCTCCTGCATTGCTGCTAGCCAATTGCGCCACGAGGGTACAAAAGGATACGAATTGAATGATCATACGAGATCTATTCAATCAGCTATATAGAGCCTTCCAATCAACCGTAGCTAGGCTAGGCTTATAGCCTAGCCTATAACAATCTTTACTTACAGGCCCTATGGCACTGTTACATTTGATCATTAGCTCAATTAGCTATAACAGAATATCTATTATAAGCTATTGTAAGGGGCAATGCCAGCACAAAGTGCTAGCATTGGCGAATCTTTTGATCATTGGCTCAATTAGCACCCCTTCTAATTGTTGTTACAGTTACATTGTTATTTATGTAAAATTAAATATAAAATTTTCATAGTAAAATCACATTAAGTAATAATTTTGTTATTAATTTACCTTTATACAGCTATATAAACTGGTCTCACGTAACCATTATAGAGAGGCCTAAGGCACTTATAGCTCCTTTTCCGATACTTATTTACTCCATTTCAATTAACGCTGCTATTTAAGTAGTTATAAAGTACGGAGTACTCCGTATAGTCTTTAGAATTCCTTAGCGCTATAGCCTTTTTTATAAAACATTACTTTCTATATCTTTAATCGCTGCAAGAATATAATCTTCTAAATAAAAAGACATTATTTTCTGAAAAAAATAAGCCGGCTTGCAATAAAAAAATCGCTGCGCAAAAAACCGCGGATCAAAAATGTGTTGAGTGGAAAAAAAAAAAGGTTTGGCTGGCTTAGGGGGGCGGTCGGTTAGGCACTAGCCTGACTTATTACGGAGTCCTCCATCATACAAGTAGGGCATTACAAATTACAAATTCCTCTAGCACCGCTATAGCCGGATGGATTCCCATAGCCGGCAGATAGAATTCAGTAGAGCATTAATGCTCGACTAAGTCACTCTGTTTGTAGTGTTCCCATATAATATGACATAAAGCATACATAATGTTGACCCCTCAACAGAAAAAAAAAACGACAACAGATCCCTTATATTGTTTCATCCCCTCCACCTCCCCAATTTATCTCCATCTCCCCATTCATTTACAATCCATCCATCCCCCAATTACCGTTTTTTCCAACTTCTTTTTTAATTTCCTACCTCTACCACAGCACAGATCTGAGATAAAAAAAGATTCGCAATCATGGGCTATACAGAGGTTGACCAGAAGGCTATCAACACAATCCGCCTGCTCGCGGTACGTTTATTCCTGCTTCCTACCCCGCCATTGCCCCTCCATTGTGATAAGGTGTAGCTGGCGGCAATTTCTCTCGGCAGCAGCAGTAATGAATCACGATGAGCAAGATAGAAAATAAGAGAAGGGAGGGGGAGAAGGGGGATTTGTTGATGAGAAAGAAAAAAAAAGGATGAAGGAAAATGTTATCAATTGACTGACAAGCATTGGAAATCTTTAGGTTGATGCGACCTTCAAGAGCAACTCGGGCCATCCCGGTGCTCCTATGTAAGAGTTTTCCACCTCGCCAATTCCGTTGGTATTATTTCGCTGACATTGATGGCGTAGGGGCATGGCTCCCATTGCCCACGTTCTCTTCCACAAGTTCATGAAGTTCAACCCCAAGAACCCTAACTGGTTGAACCGTGATCGATTTGTTCTCTCGTGAGTGACCCGATCCCCTCCTTCGACAGTCTTCGAGGAAAATTCCCGCCGAGAGTCGCACTACTAACCAAAATTGGGTTGTGCCTAATTTAGTAACGGTCACGGCTGCATGCTCCAGTATGCGCTCCTTCACCTGTTCGGCTACGACCTGACCATTGATGATCTGAAGGCATTCCGAGTAAGTCTTGGAATTACTTGTAACCCATTAACTATTTTTATTTTCGTTTCTATTAGTATTGATTTTCTAACTCAATTCTTTTGGTAGACAATTGACAGCATCACCCCTGGTCACCCCGAGGCCCACGATACTCCCGGTATCGAGGTCACCACCGGCCCTCTGGGTCAGGGTATTAGCAATGCGGTTGGGTTGGCTATTGCCCAGGCTCACACTGCCGCCACATTCAATAAGCCAGGATTTACCCTTTCTGACAACTACACATACTGCTTCCTCGGAGATGGTTGCTTGATGGAGGGTATTTCTGGTGAGGCTTCCTCCTTAGCCGGTCACCTTCAGCTCGGAAACCTCATCTGTATCTATGATGACAACCACATTTCTATTGATGGCGACACCAACGTTGCCTTCACCGAGGACGTTGCTAAGCGCTATGAAGCTTACGGCTGGCATGTTGAGGTTGTTGACAATGGCGACGACGATCTCGAGGCCATGGAGGCCGCCATCAAGAAGTGCCAGGCTGTCAAGAACAAGCCCTCAATCATCAAGCTGCGAACCACCATTGGATTCGGCTCTCTTCAGCAGGGTACCCACGGTGTTCACGGCTCTCCCCTCAAGGCTGACGACATCAAGCAGCTCAAGGAGAAGTTTGGCTTCAACCCTGCCGAGAGCTTCATCGTCCCCAAGGAGGTTTCTGAGCTCTATGGCAAGCACTCTTCTGATGGTGCTGCTCGTGAGGAGGAGTGGAACAAGCTGTTCGCCAAGTATGCCGAGAGCCACCCCAAGGAGGCTGCTGACCTCCAGCGTCGCCTTAAGGGTGAACTGCCTGAGGGCTGGGAGAAGCACCTGCCCGTCTACTCTCCTAGTGACGCTGCTATTGCTAGCCGAAAGTTGTCTGAGACCGTCCTTAGCAAGATCGAGGCTGTCCTCCCTGAGCTGTTGGGTGGATCTGCTGATCTGACTGGTTCCAACCTCACTCGCTGGAAGGAGGCCGTTGACTTCCAGCCCAAGTCTACCGGCCTCGGTGACTACGCCGGACGTTACATTCGATATGGTGTCCGAGAGCACGGTATGGGCGCCATCATGAACGGCTTGGCTGCCTACGGAACTATCATCCCTTATGGCGGTACCTTTTTGAACTTTGTCTCTTACGCTGCCGGTGCCGTCCGCCTGTCTGCCTTGTCTCAAGCCCGACTCATCTGGGTCGCCACCCACGACTCCATTGGTCTGGGCGAGGATGGTCCTACTCACCAGCCTATCGAGACTTTGGCTCACTTCCGAGCTCTCCCCAACTGTATGGTGTGGCGCCCGGCTGACGGCAACGAGACTAGCGCTGCCTACTACATTGCCCTGACCTCCAAGCACACTCCTAGCATCATTGCCCTCTCCCGCCAGAACCTGCCTCAGCTTGAGGGTTCTATCATCGAGAAGGCCATCAAGGGTGGATACGTTCTGCAGGAAGTTGAGGGTGCCAACATCACCCTAGTGTCGACTGGCTCTGAGGTCTCCATTGCTGTGGATGCGGCCAAGGTCCTTTTGGAGAAGCACAACGTCAAGGCCCGAGTTGTCTCCATCCCTTGCTTCGAGGTGTTTGACACTCAATCCAAGGAATACAGACTCTCCGTTCTCCCCGACGGCATCCCCTCTTTGTCCATTGAGGTGATGAGCACTATGGGCTGGGAGCGATACACTCACGAGCAGTTTGGTCTCAACCGATTCGGTGCCTCTGGCGGCTACAAGGATGTCTACAAGGTTAGTTTAGCAAGCAACAGTTTTTTTTTTTTTTTTTAAGTTACCGCCCCATAAACCCAGTTTTTTTTTTTTTTTTTTAAGTTACCGCCCACTAACCCATTGCTATAGAAGTTCGAGTTCACCCCTGAAGGCATCACCAAGCGTGCCCTCGCCACTATCGACTTCTGGAAGGATGTCCCTAACGTCCGATCTCCCATCAACCGCGCTTTCCAGCAGCTCATCTAAAGTCAAAACAGAATGGTGGAATAAATATATATATCAAAGAAAGAAGTGGTTGGTTTGTGCATTGAAAAGGGGAATATGATTTCACGTAGTGATGACTGGACCGGGAGCTTAGGAATGTTTGGACTTTTTTATACCGCAAAATAGATTATTATTATTATATTGTTATTGTTATCATTCGTAATTACTGCCGCCCCAAGTCAACACATTCTAAAGTCCATAATCCTACATATTCTGCCAAGCGGGAAGATGAGAACCAACATACAGATTGGAGGCCTCCTGGAAACGAGACCGGCAAAGGTTACCAAGCCTCGATTTGTCCTTGACCCAGCTTCGGACTCATCAAAGGGAACGAACCACAGTTGGCGCTTGGCAAAGTAGCGGCAGCGCCCTAGCATACCCGCACGCTGTATTAGGACATGCAGACCATCAAGTCTCATGACACTTTGCATCGTAAGTTGCCCATAGCAAATATAGGTAGCTTTGTACTTTGTAAAATAAGAGTAAATTGAATAACTGTATGCCATCACACAGTGCCGGCATAACGTGTGATGAAGCTGCCAGTGATTTTTTTTCAGACACTTGAATCCTTTCAATCCTTTTCCATGTACTTACTCACTGAGGCGGCTGCTTTGCTTCTGTTCTGTCAAAAATCAAAGCAATTAGTAATAGAACAAATGACCCCCACCCCTTTCCTTTCCTCCTATCTTTCTATCTTTCTCATTGTAAAACAAGTGCCTCGTTCTTTGTTTCTCAAATCTGCTGAATATACATGCTCTTTCATGAATTACAAGTAATATGCTAGTAACCAATCAACTCATACATCAACGCCCTATTCAGCATCTTCCACCCCAGTTCATAGCCTAAACAACTTTGCCTATTTACCCAAACATTATAATACTGATACAAACTATTATATCGTTGCATTGGCATGGTGTATGGACGGACATCTTTAGCACTATTGGGATCTTTTATCCGGATGATTCCTTTCGCATTCACGTACGTATGATATTGCTATGTAGATAGATACATACTATTTATGCTATTAGAGCACCTGGGTAATAGGTAGTTCAACTCACTGGTTCCCGGATCCCGAGTCTCGGAGAAAAGAAAAGGGGGAGGAAAACACACCCCCCCCCCCTCCCCTTCGGACTAACACTGCTTACTTCCTGTCGAGATCTACCCCCACAATTCGCAAGACACCAAGATCGCTGTAAGCCAAACAGTAGCGGGTCGGTGCCCAGGCGACCACAGGGCACGAACCGACGGTCTTGAATGTGTGGACATGTTCGCCCGTCTCAACGTGCGTCACCTCTAGTCCGTTACCTATTGAATATGACAGATTAGCATAATGCCCGGAACCAAATCAGCCAATAAACAGACGAGGGGCCATATAACTATCTCGCCAACTCACCTTCATCACTGCCACCAATCACATAACTCCCGTCAAATGTAAAGCCTACAAAAAGAATAAGCAAGCACCTCATAGTTAGCCTTTCTCCAATAAAAAAAAATTAAAAAAAAAAACGCACACACAGCCACAATTACCCCTAACTTGGGGTGTGTTCAATTTGACTCACTTATGCTCCTCACAGGGCCAGTCATCCTCGTAATCGTTCTCTGACACAGCCAGTCTGTAGTATCCCACAGTGCAATAATCGAATTTGAACCTCCTGTGGCGAGATATCTTCCCATAGGTTGCAGCTCGGCGGCCAAGCACGAGGCCGTATGGCCTTTAAGTGTAAACTCCGCGGCCTCCTCACCATCCCCTAGGCGCAGCACCGGCTCGAACTCGGGGTATGATAGAATCCGGATCTGCCCTTCTGACGTAGTGACAAATATTTTCGTTCCGCTCCAGCAAAATGCAATTTGATTCGTCTGTACAGTTTGCTGATGAGAAGCCAACGGGGTTGACTGTGTGGGCGATAAAACATAGATATTATCCGACTTTCAAACATTGTTAGCAAGCTTTCGAGCATGACATCAAAAGTATAACGTCAGTATAAAATGAGAAAAGACGTACCCTGTTTCCAACAAGCAATGTCTGCCCATCCGGGGCCCAAACAAGAGTCATCGCATCTCCCAGACCTGTGACTTCATTAAAACAAGCCTTGGTCCGCACATCCCAAAACCGAACCACCCCATCGCTGCTTAGGCTGCATAGTTCAGCATCCTTGGTGGGATTAAACGCGACTTTTTCGATCCCTGCTGCGTGGCCTTTGAGTTCTGTTGAGAATTTGACATTAGGTTTCTCTGGATTCCCTATCATGCGCGTTAATTTTCACACCCTTTCATTCTTTTCCTTTTTGCTTCCCAGTCACCACATCCTCATGCTCTCATCAAGTGCCCCTACTTACAGACTCGTAATGTCCTATCAGCCGAGCCAGTAGCCACCAGCGTCCCAGGAGGATTCCACGCAATCGATCTCAAACTATGCACTTCATCAGACCCAACATCTCAAAAAAAAAAAATTAAAAAAAATTAAAAAATTGTCACAGACCTCACTTGCTCATGTGACAAAAAAGAAGAAGAAGAAGAAGAAGCTGACAGCAGCAGAAAAATACCTACTTTAACGGCCCAACGGCCCTTGATGAATTCGGATCTGTATAAGGCTGACTCCTAAGATTATTAAAGTAGCCCGAAAACCGCTCCTTGGACAGGCTCATTCGCGGTCTTAGAATCGGTGCCATGATAGCGCGCTTCTCAGGCCTCTCACCGAACAAGGGGGAGTTGTAAGGAGCACGTGTTCGAGTTTTCTCTCTCAAAGGATGTAACAATTGTAGCCACAAAACACTCTTTATGTATGCAGATGCCAATGGGATATTTCGACTTCGATTTCGTTTGCAGTGTGACTGTTTTCGCTAAATTTCAGAGAGTATCTCATATATTGGCTAGTTGAAGTGGTCGAGAGCTGGGCCAAACCGACAGTGGCGAAGACAAGCCACTAACGATGGAAGAGTGAGAATGTGGCTGGTATTTAGTGTGGCGCATAGACAGACCGTTACCACTGAATGCTGAATACTCACTCTCACCAAGCGCGTCAATGTTGCTTCTTATGGTAAACCTATGAAAGCATACGCTCTAATTACATCCGGTTATTTATTCTCCATCTACATCCAATATATATTTACATATCACGATTGAAGAAGAACCTAGTTCTTGGATAGCTCACTCGTCACACCTCCACGAATAACAAATCAAATATCTCAAGAGACTGAGATTTAAAATGAAATAACAATCAACGCCAATGGACAACTTTCTAAGTCTTCATACAATTCAATTCTCATTCCGGTTTGAATGCCCCTTCCATAAACCAATCATGATATGTGTACACTTTTCTCACGGCCCTTTCCGACTAGCACAGCCAAAATGTATCAAGGATAAGCTTTCTGATTTCCTAGTAACGTGGCTTATGAAAGCCCTTCCAACTAGATTGAAGCACAGCTTCAACCAAGAGCATCCCAACTGTCCTAACTAGGACGTTCTCCAACTGCTTGGTCACTCTTTACCAGGGGCCACCACTGAAGCCGACTCCAAGATTGGCAAAACCAATACCCTTCCCTTCCATCGCCCATGACTCCAAGGCGCCTGTATAAAAAAAAAAAAGGAAGCAGAATTCCATGCTGAAAGATTGGAAAACCAGACAATTGCAGACATAACCTGCTAGATATCAAACAATGAGAATGGTAATGCAATGTAACCGAGACAATGCGGCTTCTAGACCTAATGCTTCCAGTCGCAATTAACAATGTAGAAACTAACACTTCCTAGTGTAGTATACAAGTAGAGCGACAAATTATAGCGTGGTCGTTTTTACTACCGTTGAACAATTAGGTCATGATGTAGTCCAACGAATGATCGTATCCCAACTCTGAACAAAAACTCGCAATAATTCTAGACACAATGTAAGAAATGCGAGTGACAGCAAGCGTCGTCATCATGAAATTTGGTCCAAAGACAGGTGGAGATCTTCAATGCCAAACAATGGCGCATTCTTCTTGGCCCACTGACGGGAAAGAATGGAAGCTGGAGCAAGTGTTAGCCATAAGGAAGTAACATCGCCACTAAGAGCTGGATAAAAGTACCTTTGAGAAACTTTTTGCTAGCATACTTCTTGAAGAATGCTTCATGAATCGGGGGTCGTGCAAGGTAATCGACCATGAGATTGACAACAGGCTCAACTTCCTCCTCTGTGTAGCCAGCATAATACGCGATAGTTGAGTCCTATTGTCATTACTGTTAGAGAATGTACCGCATGCCGCATCCAAAGTATTATTCTCCTACTTACCCATTCGCCGCGATCAAGCATAAGTCGCGCCAGGTACATAGAAGCAGCCGCGACATGACTGGGACGATATGGCATGAATCGGTGATCTAGCAAGCTAATCTCCGTAAGATACTTGCCGATGGTACGTGACTGAATGTCATAGTTGTCCGCTTTGGAGACCCGGCGGAGGAAGTTCATAGGGTTGGGATAGCTAAGATCATAGTTTAGTGTACTAAGGATGAAGCGCTCTGCACTCAGAATCTCAGCCTCACTGAAACCGTCATCGGCGATCTTCTTGAAGTTCTCCACATGAGGAGACAGGACCTCCTCATATTTGGAGGCGATGAACATGGCCGTGATGCCAACTAGTTGGAGACGGTCAAGCTGGACAACCTTTTCAGAAAGAAATCGATCGATGATGTTGACAGCCAAGAAGAGCGTTTCGGGGAGTAGGTGAAATCGAGTATGAACCTCAATGAGCCAGTCAATCAATATTCCTCGGGTCTTCCATTCGAGATCATCCTGATGAGACATATAGTCGGAATTGGGAACCGACCGGACCTCAAGATCTCGCAAGTAATCAAAAATTTCATTGGCATATTCAGCAACCATTAAAGGATCATCCAAATCTTCCTCGTCGAGGTTCTTGATATTAGCAATCAACTCGGCTTTTGCTTCGGCTTCGGCTTGTGTGGCAGCAGCAGCAGCAGCGGCAGCAGCAACAGCTGCTGCTTGCTGAGCAGCCTTGACGTCTTTTTCATTTGATTCGATACGGGCGCGCTTCTCGGCGTCCAAATGTGCCTTTTTGCGAGCTGGTTCCGCCTCCTCGACTACAACTTCCTCCTTGGGGGCAGCTGAGGGAACCTTTCTTTTGGGGCCAATGGTACCAGATCCCGACTTCTTTGTCTCCGGCTTCTTCACCTCCTTGTTCGCCAAGACTGTCCGAGTTGCAGGACGAGTAGTGCTTTTCTGGACGCCGGTGGGCTGCGCAGCCTTTGACACCAACCCGCCCTTGGTAGATGCAGCCTTCTTTCCTTCAACGGCATCTGTTTTGCTGACATTGCTGACATCGCCCAGTGCAGCGCGTTTCCTAAGTCCGTTACCGGCAGTAGCATTGACAGCTGTTTTCTTTGTTTGAAGACCAGCCTTGGAGGGCGCTGCAGATTCGTCCACATTAAGAGCCGCTGCTTTGGCCCTAGTCATACGCGTTGTGGTGCTGTTCTCGTCATTCTCGTTAGAGACGACGCGAGTGCGAGGTCGTCCCTGATCATCGCGTCAGCGCTCTTTCTCTTAGGGGAAGGTCACATTGTTTCGAATTAACTCACAGGAGGCATATTCAAAAACTATGAAATGAGATGAAGAACTAGTGATCGTATAGTAGTAGTAATAGTAGTAGTAGTAGTAGCAGTAGCTTTAGAGCGTTGTACTATTTTTCTCGATGTCAGTCAAACAGAACGCGTCCAAGGAAAACCGAATGAATATTGTAGAATGAGGCTGAACGGCTTTGTATTTTTTATTAAAGAAAAAAGAGTTGCGAGAAGCCCTCCTGCGACATTTATCTCAAGACAAGGGGCTCGGAATGTTACTAACCTCTTGATGGCGAGGTTAATCAAGGAATCGGCACGTTAGTGTGGCAGGAATGCTAATGGGAGATATACCGTCAATGACTGGCGTAAGGATATTTGAACGAATAAACTCGAAGTAGACTGGAGCGGATATGGAAAACTTTGGAAAGAAGGCGGTAGAAAGGGTATCAACAAGCAAGATTGGGGATGATGCAAGATGTTTATGTCAAAAAAGGATTGTGGTGAGGGCGATGGGCAGTGTTTTGAGGGAGCGGAGGAGAAACGGACAAGGGAGCGCGGAGTGGGCCGGCGCGGCTGGGTACGTACCTCCACAAAGACGTTTGGCGTGGCTCGCGAATTGATGGTTGCTCGGCAAAAAAAATAAAAATAAAAATGGGCGGACTAAGAAAGGAACCTATAACGAGCCGCAGACGCTGGCCCTTTATGTATACCTTGCTAAAAAGGCCGAATTTCTGAAATCGATGAAGAGGGGAAAATAGTCATGTATTGGTAGTGGTAGTGGTAGCAGTAGTTCGATGCCAGTTCACGAGCTGTTGACTGCGCTTCGAGGGCAGCGGTGAAGATGCTGGTTGGGCTTGGTTTAGAAATAATAATCGGCAGCCCTGCCAAAATGCTGGCACCACGAAGATGACGATTGGATCGAGGCTCAAAGAGTGGACTGGATGGATTAAGACAGAGAGGATAGATACTCCGAAAAAAAAAAAAAAAAACAAGACTAAGAGAGAGCTTCCAGAAAGGTATCAAGCTTGGGTGCTGATGCTGTATTGTACTGCAGACAGAAGTGTGGGCTGGCGACGAGTGGAGGCGAGACGTGAACAAAACCGACGACTCATAACGCGACGTTTGGCGGTTGCTCGCGGGGCCGGGGGGTGGCTGCCCAAAAGAAACCAATATCAACAGTGGCAACCGCGGGGCAACGGCCCGGTGATTGGCCTAACGCGATGGCAGGTCCTAAGGCGCGCGGGAGCACACAAAGCAAGTGGCTGCTCTGCTAAGTCAGCAAAGAATGCTAGCCCCCGTTTTGAACGGCGGCGGGGCGTTTTGTCTTGTATGTACGTACCCGAGGATCTATTGCTTACATAACAAATCAATATCGGCTTATAGTTTTTCATAGTTCCGTTGAAATTTCAACGTGGGACCTGGGAAAAGAAGAGCGTTCGTCTGATTGCGACAATCAGGTCAAACAGCTCAAACGACGACCGACACGGAGCTTTGGTGACTTTTGAGCTGCTGGGGGCGGTCTTTTATAGCTCCTAGAGCACTACTTCGTAACAATATCGCTAATTCACGAGGTTGCTCTGGGTCAATTGCTGGTGGTGAAGCGTTTTGTCCAAGAACGTCCCACTCGTTCCCCTCCCACCAATGTGAAGAATCGATTAAAATAGGAACTTATTCTCCTCAATATCTATAGATTTCTTCGCTCTAGGTTAAACCAGAGGCTCAGAATGTTGCAGCCAAGGTTATCCATTGCCTCGGCTCGCGGCAGTCGCCAGCTCTTTGCAGCATTCAACAATCTTTCACTGAGGGGTTATGCTACGAACAAGTCCAAAGCCGGTTCTAGCAGCAGCAGGCCTGCTAGTGAGACTAATGCTAGCATCGATAGAGGGTCGACACAGTCCGTTCTGTTGCGCACATACAAGCCCAGGACGCCGGGTGTAAGGCATTTACGGCGGCCTGTAAATGACCATCTGTGGAAGGGACGACCATTCCTTCCTCTGACAATTCCAAAGAAGGGCCATGGGAAAGGTGGACGAAATGTGTATGGCAGAGTTACTGTCAGGCATCGAGGAGGAGGTGCCAAGAGAAGGATACGGACTGTCGACTTTATACGATGGCGCCCTGGGCCGCACCTGGTAGAGCGAATCGAATACGATCCCGGACGTAGCGCTCATATTGCCCTTGTTACTGAGCAAGCCACTGGGCAAAAGTCGTACATCATTGCTGCTGAGGGGTTAAGAGCCGGCGACATTGTACACAGCTACCGCGCCGGCATCCCACAAGATCTTCTTGATAGCATGGGTGGTGTCATTGATCCTGGTATTCTTGCGGCCAAGACGGCTTTTCGAGGAAACTGCTTGCCGATGCATATGATTCCAGTTGGTACAACAGTGTTTTGTGTTGGATCAGCAGCGAAGAGAGGCGCCGTCTTTTGTCGGAGTGCAGGAACTTCTGCCACAGTAGTAAACAAGAACGAGGAGACAAAAGATGACGGTACCAAGATTATGACGGGCAAATATGTCGAGATTCGGCTTCAGAGCGGCGAAGTTCGCCGAGTAAGCAAAGATGCATGTGGTACTATTGGAGTTGCAAGCAATGTTCATCATCATTACCGTCAACTCGGCAAGGCTGGTCGAAGCCGGTGGTTGAACATACGGCCTACTGTTCGTGGTGTGGCTATGAACAAAGGTAATTTCCATTTGCACTTTCTCAGTCGCGATAAATGATGACCAGATAAGACTAACGAGCATTGACACAGTTGATCATCCTCACGGTGGCGGTCGAGGAAAATCAAAGGGTAATCGCCATCCCGTGACCCCTTGGGGCCGACCAGTAAGCTGCAACATCTTTTTTTCCCCCTCTTGACCAAGTAACAATAACAGAAGAACTAATATTCTCTTTTAGACCAAGAGCGGCTACAAGACCCGCCGGACGCACAATATCAACAAGTGGGTTGTGACACCGCGGCCTCGCAACCACGGCAAGCGGAGAGACAAGAGGTCATCAAAGGAGTGATTCTAGGAGGCCTTGAAAATGACATGATGCTATGTATATGCGCTGGCAGCAAGTACTACCTATATAAATTGTAGCTTCGCGCGATTGTATAATATGTGTGCTATTATCAATGTGCCTTGTGGTGGCGGACTGGAGAATGCTTGATTGGTAACACATATAGTATATGTTATCCTAAGAGCCTTGTGACGTATGTATGCATTATCGTGATTGGTAATTTTTTTTTTAGATGACATGCATAAAGGCCCTTGAGATGTAGATCTTGTGTGTCCGGATCACGCATTGCAATACTCCGTATTAGAACTTTGAAAGTAGTGCCAGTCAGTGGTAGCCTCAGAGGCACAGACTACTACGTCTACCGCGGCATATCTGACATGCCAAAGTATTAATTGGACCAAGACATTTGGCTGTTTGTCGTGGGGACGGTCTTTATCGATGACTTAGAGACAAGATGTTAGCACGTTACTGTCTTACCTTCGGTGTTGCATTGGCTAGGGAACGAGCGTGCATGCGTTTGCTTCATCTAGAAGATTATTCAGGTGAAGTCAAGCCTGGTGTGGATCTAAAGAGCTGAGTTTGCTAACAGGATATATATGTACCTCGTACAGATAGCAAATAGATAGGGTACTCAGTTAGGACATGAAGTTGATACTTCCTCTGATGAGAAAGCCGGCTATGGTTCATGAAGCAAGACAAAGATGCTACGGTGTACGGAGTACAAGTAAGTTTGTAGGTTATACTCGTAGTATTCATCTCCCTTTGGAAAAGGGAATAATCAAGGGTTGCTCGCCCACGAACCCCTGTATATGGGAAGCAAATCTCGTGTATAAGCGATGGCTCTCAGGTACATTACTCTGTAATACTCTGTACTCCGGATTAGGATATGGTACAGGCAGGTATGTTCCTAAGATGAATACCTATTGAACTGAGCTTCAGCTACATCAAACATGGCAGGGGGGTTAATGCTTGTCAAATCAAGCCGCAATTGCTTAATGCTCCTTCCCTCAGCCACTGGGAGGCGCTAGGGAGCCCAGCACACGACCCACTTCCTCATTTAGATTCAACACCCTTGCCCCTAAAGATGGGCCAGCGCTTTGTGCACTGCCATCTTTTTCTCATCTTACTTGTATCGTAAGTCTTACGGAGTACTCCGTATTACGAAGAACTATGCTCTGTATGATGGATAATACCTAGCAGATACTAACCATTAGTATCTCGGTAGTGATAATCAGTCGCACTTTGCTCGTCTCATCTTTTCTCAATCTCTCAATTATCGGCATCTCCCTCGCCGTGCGCGCGCTCATATACATATGCATCTGCCACTGTACTTGACTCATTCGTCCCACTGATCTGACAGTTCCCACCTCTGTGACATAGTGTGAGACAATAGCAGATCTGATTCCTACTACGGAATATAGCACAGAGTGATACTACCTAGGTAAACAGCACAGCACTAATAATCTCGTCTGGTGCCGCTGAGGGAGGGCTATGCTGCCGCGCGTCCCTTAACATCGATACCAGGCTTATGGAATACCCCATCTCTACCTAGGGTTTTTTGAAGGAGATAGAGAGAGAGAGATAGATAGATAGATAGAGAGAGAGAGAGAGAGAGAGAGAGAGAGAGAGAGACCAAACGGTGGCGGCGGCTGTACGGAAATAGCTTGCAAAGAAAATCATGGCATTTTATATTTTATTAGCGCCATAAGCCACTGAAGCGGAGAGAGATCTTTAACTGTCCACATACCTCAAACCCCAGTCCTAGTCTTTAACTTTAACCCTTCTTCCCCCTTTAGACAAAAAATCATTCATATCTTTGCTTTTGACCTCTTCTCTTCTCCCTTATAAATCCCCACCTCCTCCTCTTACGCTCCTGTGATGTCCCTTCTTTTTGTCTCTTCCTGGTAGCAGATGCAATCATATCAAAAAATGGCCCGCTCTGGGTTTGACACAAGAAATGGACGGCCCTCGATTCGACTCGTTTCCTCGTACATCTTTGACTGGATCATCCTCATTGTCGTCACCGCAATTGGCTACGTGCTCGGTCGAATTACGCCCAACAAGCGACCCTTTTCTCTTGTTGATCCAGACATATCGTGAGCTTCTTCGTCTAGTTTTTGCTTCTGGCTTGATGCTGACATTGCCATACTAGTTTCCCTTTTACTTTACATGAAACAGTCCCAGACTGGTTGCTCTTCGTTTTGAGCTGTGGCGTCCCTGCCGTTATCATTATCATCGTCTCTATCATATTTGTGCCTGGGGCAACAGTGCCTAAGAATACCCCTGCCTCCCTGATTTGGAAGCGTAAGCTATGGGAGCTTCACGTTGGCTTGCTAGGACTACTCATGTCCGTTGGATGTGGCTTTTTCTTCGTTAGTGGTATCAAGAATATGTGTGGTAAGCCCCGGCCTGATTTGCTTGCGCGGTGCAGGCCGGACGTCGAACACGCAACCAAGTACCTGATCGGAGGCTGGGGAGGTGAATACTCGCTGGGCAACACCGTTGGCCAGCTTTATTCGGCAGATATCTGTCTACAGCTTGACAAGGCGATGCTTAACGATGGATTTCGAAGCTATCCCAGTGGCCACTCTGCCGCCTCAGCAGGTGGCCTCCTCTATCTCTCGCTCTTTCTTGCTAGCAAGTTTGCAGTAACTATGCCGTTTGTAGCTACGGGGAAAACTTCGTCCAACCACCAGGCACATGCCGCTTTCCCTTCTCGTTTACCATCCGCCGTCGAGCAATATGATAATGACAATGATGATGCGTCCATGCCCATGGCCATCAAGGCTACCGCCCGAACCGTCGCATACAATTCCAACATTCAAGCCTTGCGTCTTCAGGCGGCAGCACCCCCTGTTTATCTCCTCGCCATTACTGTGGCCCCCTTTTGTCTCGCAGTTTTTATTGCTGCTTCTCGCTGGTTTGATTTCCGGCACCATGGGTTTGACATTTTGTTCGGCTTTTCCATTGGTATCTTTACCGCGATCTTCAGCTTCCGATATTATCACCTGCCCATTACTGTTGGTGCAGGATGGGCGTGGGGCCCTCGAAGTGCGGATAGGGCTTTCTGGGCTGGCGTTGGTCGACTGGGCTATGTAGGCGTCAAGGACGTTGAGCGTGGGGTCGCGTCTCGCGACTATGGAGACTCTACTGATGTTGAGTTGCGCGGCAGTTCCCCTGTTGCATCCAAAGCAATGAATCAGCGGTCCTCGCCATATCAGGACGTGGAGTTGAATAATTTGGGTAAGAGGATGAATCAAGGGGTGGAACATGATGGCATTGACTCGAGAGTTTAAATGATACCCCATCTCCATCGTAGGAGAAAAACAAATGAAAAGCAAAATTATCATGAATGGGGGAATGCCCCCTATCTCCTTTATCAAGATAAACATTGGGATGGGCGTTTTATGAGTAGTAAATATTATATAAATGGCTGTGCCCTGTACCTTTGGACATATCTTTTCCATCTATGGAGTAATCACCTTTCGCATGTAGCATGAGTAATGATCATGTCGATGTTCAAGTGTCACAGATGCCTGAATTGCCTACATGATAATATTGTATAAGTCAAATTGCATGGAGTAAAGATTTAAGCCAATGCTATCATATAGAGGAACAGAGCTGTATATAGTAAAAAACATGGATGGATAGGTACGTGCATAGATGCTATACATAAAAAAAAAAACTCGAAATCCAGAGCTCATTCATCCTTCCCCCAAACGACTATCTAGTAAATGAAAGAGAGGAAGTATTAAGTATTATTAGTGGGTAAGAGTCGGTGGCGTAAATTGAGGGTTGGCCAGAGGAAATTTGAACAAGGAGAATTGGGAGGAAACAAGTGTGTAGCAGCGTTTAAACATTATCACCGCGGTTCTCTTTGCTTATTTTCGACCCTCTCGCATTGTAACCATCAGAAAATCTCTCGTCATTTTAGATGAATGAATTTTCATTTTCCTTTCTTTCTTTCTCTCTCTCTCTCTCTCTTTCTCTCTCACATCGGCCCCTCGATCAGTCTCACATTGTTTCCATCCACGCCTTCAAATTCGACATCGTCATCTTCCTCCTCTTCGTCCTCAATTTGTTCCTCCCTGAACCCTGATTCAATCTCCAGCTTGCGCAGCCTCCTCCGCATATCATCTCTCTTGAGGTCCTGCCATCGCACCAGCGCCGCGGCGGCATGCACCTTGAAGCCATAGACGCGAGGGATGTATCGCTCAATGCTTTTGGAGGGGATGAGCGCGGGATAGACCTGGAAGATGATGTTGTGAAAGGAGGTGCCGAAGTAGGCACCGTCGATGGAGGCGTGACGAGAGGATTTGGGGTTATAGAGATCCTCGCAGCGGGCGCAGTAGAGCTTGACGGGTTTAAGATTGGGGATATCGGAGAGACCCATGGGGAGGAGGGGGTGAGAGTGGCAGTTGACACGAGGACATTTGCCGAACTCTGCCTTTTTGTATTTGTCAAGCTATATAGAGGTAATGGTGGTTAACAATTGGTTACTCGTAGAGGTTTCAATTCAAAAGGTTGCAAGGAAAAATATGAGGAAAAGGGAGGAAAGGGGGCAGGGAAGGGAGAAAGAAAAGTTAAGGACGATGGGAACAGTACCATTTTCGTCAGACCGCGCGTAGTTACAATGTATCGTGCGTGCACTAGGCCGTACAGATGCCGAGCCGAGCTCTCAATCGTCTCGCGCATATCATCATCGCAATCCAGATCGAAGACGTCCGTCACTAGATCTAGTGCATACTGGTAGTATTGAACTTCAGTATTAAGGCCCGTTAGGTTGAATCGATCCGTTAGGTAGTCTTCGTCGATCTCGCAAAAATATTCATTTCCTCTAGATGAGATGAACTGCCATCAGCGCGTTAGCTTTGGTCTAATGTTTTTTTTTTTGTTCTCTTCTAATTCAGCTATAGGCGGAGAGATGGGACAAATCAAGAGAACAGAAATGATGAAACCAAGAGACATACCCAATCCCGCCAGTAGCTGGTATAGTCACTATCAGACTCGCTCACGTAGTCGTCCATGGCAGGCCCGTAATACGAAACAAGTGAGGAAGAAATATTAGTAGAAGACGAGTAGATGACCCTGACAGCAAGCGCTAAGATGGAGGCCGAGAGGATCTCAGGTGGAGAAGGAGATGATTCCAGTATCGGCCTATATTCCTGACCCTGAAATAGGATCGGAAGGCCAGAAAATTGGAGCGAGAAGCCAGGATCGCGTGGAAGAGGCTGTTTTTTCTTTCCAAGCCCAAAGAGCCGTAGTAGGTATCACGACTTTGTTAATGATGGTGGTTAATGGTTGATGGATGGTGGGGGTGCGGATTGTTTCTTGGGTGGTAACGTGACTGCGTAGCGCTAAATAATGCCTACCAAGCTTCATCTAAGATACCGAGTACGGAGTAGCTGATCCTCCGATTCTCTCTTCCATCTGACTCCTCTATCATTTGATCCAATCATTCATTTATTCATTCATTTCTTACTTTCTTTATTTAGAAAGATTTTAATCAACTTATAAGCACTTTCATGCACTAATAAATTTGCTCTTGCACGTATCAGCTAATAACACTGGCTACTTTATAGGTACCTAACATAGATGTCATATAAACTGTTTCTATATCGAATAAATATTCCTCAAATGACACAAATCCGTTATTACAAGGCATATCCTAGGTAGATATGGTACTAGAAAATACTTCCATCTATACCTGCTTTACTTCCTGTTGGCTGGGTACATAACCATATATATGTGCTAGTTAGATATACTTTATACCCCATTCTCTCATCATGTTGCTCGCTTTATCTTTCTTATGCAAAGCAAGCAACCCGCATCTCATCTGTTTCGCCAATATTAAACCCGTAAAAATGACGACCATCTAGAAAATATTCATCATCATGATCAAAAGCAGTAGGAGTGAGGAGAAAGAAGAAGAAAAAAAAACCTTCAATTTCATGCCATCTCGTGCCATTGCCAACAGTTTCTTTACGCCCTTTCACTTTATAATGTAAAAAAATAAAATCCGTCAAATATTTTTCATCCGTCCAGAGGACTAATTGTTGAGCCCATGCTACTGACGTCGCTCGGGGATCGCACACTAGACCCTGTTTCGTCGTCCTCTCCACTGCTGGTTTTGTTGCTCCCATTGGCAAACCCTGTTGTAGGAAGCTCAAGTCTACTCGCAATGCCGTGTTGACCAGGACCAGGCCCCCGAGTCAAGCCTACATTGGCCATCTTCATAGCTTCTTTAAGTATCTCCCCGGTTCCGTCCATGGCAGCTAAGAACCTTGCGAGTTCTTTACACAAATCCCAATCGCCTTCTCTCACTGCTCTTTTGAGAACTCTCACAGACTGCTCCAGCGAGGCCTCCAGCTCATCCAAAGTATGAAGGATGATGAGATATCCGCCCGCCGTCTTCAGAGATCCTCTTTGCAGCGATTCTTCGAATAACTCTTGTGCTGGAGGAAGATACGCGAAAAGCGTCTTCCACTGTCGAACCTCTGTTTTCCTTGTGCACTGTAGCACGATATCAAGATATTCCTTTGACGACGACAGCAAAGACAAAACACGCGGTAAAACAGCGTCCTCCGGCTTTGGCGACGTATCAGCTTCCTCGTCCAAGACACGATGAAGCAGAACTTCCAGGCCATGGGAAAAATACTCCAACTGTTCATACTGTTGAGACAGATTCGCCGCTTCAACTGTCATGTTGCGGCTGAGATAAAAACGTAGCACATCCGGTAACACGAGGTGAGTCTGTGATTGAAGAAGGGAGAAGAAAAAAGGAGAAAAAGGTCAGTAACAAGTATTGCACCAAGTAGAGGCGGCGGATGTAAATGTAATAGCTTACCCTAATTGCAAAGTGAAAAAATGAAAAATTCACATCACGTCGCTGCACTAGGTCGGATTCCACGCCCAGGACAATGCCTTTTTCTAACAGAATCGATAACGGGTAAAAATCAACATTTACCGAAACTGGCATCGGCAATTCTCTCCCACTATCTCCGGTTGCTGCTATCAAGACGTCGTGGATGTCAGCCCACGCCTTTATCTCCATGCCATCAAACAGCCACAGGGAATTACGGAGAGCAGGCGGGCCATATCGCAACTGTGTGTCCTCAGGAGAGTAGCTAACGTTCAGAGGAGGTTGATCTCGCATGCTCACATGGTACTCCACATTCTGTGCAATAATGCGCATATCGTACTTCAGTTGGCCATCCTCATTGAATGACGGGCTTAGCAGCACAAGTTTGCCATCAACAAGGAAGAGGACGGACGCAACGGCCACATCCTGGGAAGGATCTCCGTCGCTGATCTGGCTCTCTGGTAGGATCCAACTAAGTCCTCGGACTCTGGCAGGAGACCTAACAATTCCGTGAAATGCAATCTGGCCGACCTGGACCAAACGAACTGACCCAGTCGTAGTTACGAAGATGTAGTGGTACAAAAGGTTCTCATAGGTATAGACGAGGAGGGAGTCTTCACCAGAAGCCGCAATTAATACCACAGGGGCAGGCAGTCTCTCGGTATACAGCACCTGAGAATTATCCAGTGCCGCCTCACGAGAGTATAGCCGTAGCTCAAACGTCCGACTATCCTCTATCGCCGCAACCAGTATGTGTTGGTACCAGCACATGCCTCCCCGGACTTGGAATGCATTTTCCATCGCCTCGTCGGTAAAGGTCTTCCATCGCCCACTGTTGACGCTGTAATGAGCCAACCCCCGGCGACCAGCGACAGCGACATAGCGCCCGTCTGGGGAGATGACCGTCTGGCGGATCGGCCACTGATTGAGGAGATATGTCGATGGGATCCTTGAAGTATGCCATAGGAAGGGCTCAGCCGATATGCTAGTCAAGTCGGGAAGATCATACCCTCGGTAAATCATAACGCTGGTTGGCGTTTGTAGGACCGTGCGAAAGACATTGGCCTCGTTGTAACAGCCCGTTATGGCGTTTTTTGCCATCTCAAGAGACCATACAGCTTCATGCCGTTGCCCTATCAGTAGAATTTCGGAGCCTCCGCCAGCCCAGACCGTGCCCTTGACTCCTGAAAGCCATTGTTCACCATTTATGCTCGAGATGCTAGGTTCTGCACCAAAGCTATTGCTCCCTAGCTTTCCAAACATACTCCAAGTAGACCAACCCTTTTCGAAACCCGCAAAGAGGCAGTATCCATCGGGCGAGTACGTTAAAGTTGTAAAGGCGCCAGCCGTCGTAGTCGAAAAGGGCATCAGATGAGCGTGTGAATGCACAATGTTGCCTGCATAATCCCTCACTGAGTAAACATGAATGGTGCCATCAGCGCAGCCAATGGCGATGAGTGAAAATCGAGCATTAATCACAGCGCGCACAGCTCGTCCTCTCGAGTCTTGTGGAATATGAAAGCAGTGGCCTTTGAAAAGTCGCTTTGCGTCTGCACTGTCGATCTCTTTACCATTTGTAATTTTGTGTTGCTCTCGCTGAACAGCATACGCTCGCCCATCGCTCGTTATCCATGTAGCCAGATTCATTGGTCGATCATGCGTCATTTCTATGATGGATGTCTTCTTTTCTACCCAGCTCATGCGACTCAAGATCTCTGTCCTCGTTTGGCTCCCAGTGTTGTCGGGGGTCCAGCGAATGCACTGCACTGCAGCAGGTTTCCTTGTTGCAACAACCAGCTCATCGTCAAGAGCCAGAGCACTCTCTATCCCAGCATCGACTTTGATCACCATACGGAACCGCACGCTGACATCGCGGACTCCACTTCCTTCCCCGGGACCCCAAAGGATTTGGTCAGGCCGCAGGTTGGACTGTGGGCCGATCAAACTCTGTTTCCTTCTTTGTACATTGTGGTAATTTGGGAAATGTGGTTTGTAAACTCTAGATTCGCCATCGGTCGCTATTGAGTAAGTGATTAGGTATCCTTTGGATGTATGCACAACTAAAATAGCAGAATCAGGGCGCAACAGAAGATCAACATTGGTGCCGTAGGACTCCAGAGAAGAATCGGATCGAACCACAAGAGCAAGAATTACAGCAGGCTATGCGCAATTAGCGGAAAGCAGGAAGCTTGGGAAATGCGATCACCGTACGTACCTTGGTCTGCCAAAGAGTGATTGATGTCGCTGTGATGACAGCAAACATCTGGCCAGTGCGTGCAATGCGCAGCGCAAGCACGGGATCTTTCTTGGGCACTTTTCCATCATCAGCCGTATGGACTTTTGCAGCCCCGCCGTCTGGAAAGTATTCATATCGTTCGACTGGCTTCACAGCCGGCGTGGCCGGCGTCATGGGAGTCGGCGGGGGCTGAGCGTCGTCGAACTCATCCTGACTAGGCGACTTGAGTGGTTGCGCACTAGATTCAGGCAAAGGTGACGCTATAGAGGATCCTGAAGGGCTCTGTAAGCCGTCATAGGAGACAAATATGTTTGCATCTGAAGCTCTGCTGCTGCTGGTGGCATAGATGCGCGGAGTTCCGATAGGCCAATACATCGCGGACGCCGAGCCTCCTCAGCTGTCGATGGGGAGCTGCTTCGATGTCGGAGAATCACGGCGCAAGTGCTCAGTCATTTCTGTATATTATAGCTCATGGTAGAACTACCGAGCTCATGGGCGCCAGACTGTTGCAATGCGGAGGTGGCCTTTTGTTGTTGATGCTCAAACCATCAGTTGCAGGGATACTTCGTCACATTGGGGAGCTCTCGGTCTTACATAATCAACAAAATGCTTGATGCTTTAAGGTGGACGAAGCATCTATAGAAGGATCTCATGAGTGTCGAGCGCATAAAGCATTGCAACCAATTTCATGCACAAAAAAAAAAGAAAAAAAGAAAAAAAGATATATGTATTAAATATTCAATAAAACATGCAAAGTTATTCAGGAAACCGTGAGGATAAATAGCATGTGTCAACAGAAAGTAGCAAAAATTACTAAAATGTATGATTGCTATCTACCTTGCACTCTATCCAATATGGACAAACCCTACCTTTCATTGCAAGATCTAGTCAAGATGGACCAACCAGAAGAGCCAATTGATTATCAATTATTAACATCTCCACTAACGCTAGCTAAAGCTACTAAGATCATAGGGAGCGCCCATGTAAGAATAATATCAGATTTCAATACGATTATTAAACGTTGATGTGTATATATACTCCATACTCCGTATCTAATCAGCTTATTCAAGGTACTCCATACAGTATCAAGGTAATAGACGATTGGTGATGGTTTCAAGTACTCCGTATATAACAATCAACTAATTGTGCCACGCCCCACTTTTCTAGCCCGCGCAAATACTCGCATATCAGCCATTCGAGCACTTTTATAATAGCTTCAATTTAATCTCTTTGTAATACATAAAGGCGGCCTTTTTCATTATTAATCTCTAGATAACCTCACCATAGCAGCTAGGGGTCATGATGAGGGAGATAACTTGTCTGGTCTATATTTACCAGGTAGGAAAAAGCTTCCCTCTACTCCGTATATACTACCTGAACTTATCTAGCTTAGTCATATCCGCTGACTAAGAGAGCGCAACAGGGTCTGTATAACAGCCTCATCAAACCACCTTTTGCTATTTTTTCATCAAGAAATTCAGTAATATAATCAAGGACTTGTTATATATATAACTCAATATCCTTTTTATCTATAGCTGCTGTTATTATCAAGATATTTGTAATTGAAGATAAAATTGAAAAAATATGCTCGAACGGCTGCTGATGTGTGTGGGTGATAAGCACCAGCTTAGCTGGTGCGAGTATTTGCGAGGGCCAGAAAAGTGGGGCATAACAAGATCAGGAGCTGCCGTAACAGGCGTAAATACTCCAACTCATGCCATTGTCAGGGCGCGCTATAAATGTAGTAATAAGCGAACCAGATCAAAGTACGGAGGTATGGAGTAGGTACAATTATCAGAGACGCTACAAGTTGGAGAACCCCCCGCACTCTAGAGAGGAAACGGGGGATACTGACGGTTACAAACGGCGGAGCCCCGATCCCGGCGCTTCCCCGAAATGGCCGGCTGCCGGCCATGTCTTGAAACCTCCTCCCCCCCTCTCTTTGGATCCAACTATCGCGTAAAGTTCTACTAATGATATGACATTTATGGGGAAGTAGTTGACAAATGTTTTTAATTAGCAGCTGTGGCAAGGTTATTTGCATTATCGATAGCTAAAGGCATGGTGGAGGGGCAGGCGGAGTTAGGCCAGGTGAGGTGGTTATCGTCTCGTCGAATGCCACATACCTTATCCCAGTGAGCTGCCTGTCAGACATTCTTCTTCATACAACATCTAACCTGTGTCACATTACCACGAAGAAGCAACCTACGGACCCCATTTCCCGGGGGTTTTTTTTTTTCAATATCCGCGACAAGATTTGTCACTCACTCTCTATATCAGCCTCTCTATTGCTTAGTAGCTGGATGGTATAAATATATATACTCCAAGCTTATATATTATATAGAACGAAGCCATCCACATCCCAAGCCCACCGCCATGCTGACTATCACTAAAGCAGCCCGCCTCCGGGCTGTCGTGCCTTCTCGCAATGTCGCCGCCACGATCTACGTCCGCACTAGCAGATCACTGCACAGCAGATCAAGTCATCTCAATAGCGTCGAGGCAGCTGCCACAGCACATCCAGCTACGCATCAGAAAGATTACGCACCTTCACTGCTGGGCGAGATCGCCGCGAGAAGAGCCAAGGCTGGGAAGTTGGTAGCAGGCATTGCTGCGGCAGCTGATAGTGACATGTTTAAGGGACCTGTATGTGTGACATGAATTTTGCACCTCCAAAAAACCTGCATCGATCGCTTTATTAAAAGAATGTAACTGACTTGCTTTTCCTTTCAGCAAACGGGGAAGCCAAAAGCGAAACGATGGGACGGTATATTGCCCTCGAATATCTTTTGGCAACTTCAGTTCGTAAGCTGACATAAAATGTTTGAAAATTATATACAGACCATCTCAGCGCGGAGAGCAAAGCGAGAGAGCCATGTTCTCTTAAGCAAGCAGCTAGATATCTAAAGCAACCGGGGATCATCTCTCTCGGTGGTGGCTTGCCTTCCAGCGAGCTATTCCCCTTTGCTGAAATCGACATGCAAGTCGCCATGCCGCCAGACTTCTCCGAGAAAGCAACGGCCGACCACGGACAAAGAGTCACCATCGGCAAGTACGACGTCCGCGATCGTAACGGCATCTATGATCTATCCATCGCACTCAATTATAGCCAGTCTACAGGATCTGCCCAGATGACTCGATTCCTTACCGAACACACAGAGATTGTTTGTAAGCCGCCTTACGCCGACTGGAGAATCTGCCAGACCATTGGCAGCACTGGGGCATTAGAGCAGGCGCTACGCATGTTTTGCGATAAAGACCGAGGGGACTCAGTCTTGACAGAGGCCTTTAGCTTTTCAACTGCCCTAGAGACGATTGCTCCCTTGGGGATCAAGGCATTTGGTATCCCTATCGACGATCAAGGTCTCAAACCCGAAGCCATGGATGAGCTCCTTACGAATTGGGATGCCAAGGCTAGGGGAGCCAGAAAGCCACACCTCTTGTATACCGTACCCTCGGGACAAAACCCAACCGGAGCAACCCAAGGTACAGAGAGAAGACGAGCCATCTACCAAGTTGCACAAAAGCACGACATCTTCATTCTTGAAGATGAGCCATACTACTTCCTCCAGATGCAGCCGTACACCGGTCGTGGTCAACCTGATGCCCCTTCACCAAATACTGTTGAAGAATTCGTCTCATCTCTCATACCCTCATACGTTAATATAGACATTGATGGCCGAGTAATGCGAATGGATTCTCTTTCCAAGGTGCTGGTCCCTGGATCTCGTCTTGGATGGATCGTCGCCTCCGAACAGCTTGTGGAACGATACCAACGTCATGCCGAAGCTGCCAGCCAAGGGCCAAGCGGCTTCTCGCAAGTCATCATTCACAAGCTGTTAGATGAAACGTGGGGTCACGAGGGCTACCTACGGTGGCTAATGAACTTGCGACTCGAGTACACCAAGAAGAGAGATGCGCTACTGGCTGCTTGCGAAGATCACCTGCCTCGAGATCTTGTAAGCTGGACGCCGCCTGCCGCCGGCATGTTTGTAAGTCTCTCTACCTACCTACTTTTGCTACTCAAGCATGAGTCATAAATCAAGTAGTAGCTAACCCTTTATCTATAGTTATGGCTCACGATCGACCACACCAAGCATCCCAGCGCGGGTTCGCGCGGTCTCGAAGAAATCGAACAAGAAATCTTTGACTCATGCGTCAAGAGCGGCGTGCTCATTGCTCGAGGATCGTGGTTCCTTACCGAGAAGAACGCCCCTCTACCAAGCTTGAACTTCCGTGCAACTTTTGCTGCGTCTAGCGCTGAGAACATGAAAGAAGCAATTGCGAGGTTTGGCAAGGCTATCAAGGATAGCTTTGGGAGGAAATAAAGTCAACGAGGCGTATACGCGTATATCCCCCGTGTCTGTGTGGCTGGAGTGTAGCCGAGGCTTTTTTTTTTTTTGCATCTAAATAAGAGTTGCAAGGACTGCATTATCATGATAAGCTGATTCTAGCGAAAAGAAGGAAATTTAGGAACGACTTGGAAGAGACTGGTCAGAATTATCACGAGTTGTAAATACAATATGATAAGAGGCTTTTAGAACTTACAAGCTCTAAGTAGATAAGGAGAATTTGATTTTCGAATTTAGCGGACCAATTAATTTGTTTCTTTTTATTAGTATCCAAGACCAATTATGGGTGAAGATAAACAACTGTTTGAAGAACGATTCTAATGGTCAGCGATCTCAACTTCTAAGATTGAAGTTGAATTGACTTACCTACCCTGTTTATTCTTCGGTTCTTAAATTTACGAAATACGTCAATCCTCAACATACAATTCTCAAATCTTCCTGATTCTGAATCAAAATCATGTTCGTGATTTATAATAGAAATAATCTGCGGTGGCAAACGATAGCAGGGTCTGATATGTAAAGTGTTGAATGTTCTGGTTATGGATACCTCTATATATTTTTCAAGCTTAACCCTAGACTCGCTTTTTATTCATAGGATACCTATATATATGGAATACTATGTCTTTCATCTATATTCAAACTCAGGCACATGAAGAAGTATAAGATCTGTTTCTTTACATTACTTCGTACGTAGGCTTTCATTCAAGCAAAAGGGCGCAAAGTCAATGAATGAGGGTGATTTCTACAATTTATTGCCGGTTGTTTTCTTACATGGAGTATTACCGGGTAAACTGATAGTATAAGAGTCGGCCTTAACATCCCTCTACTAATCTAACAGCAAAGCTCTATTTCCTTGTGTCATCCATCCGGCTTAGCTTTTTGCCCTTCCAGGTAATAACCCCCCATCTTCTTAAAAACTGAATTTCCTCCTCTCCATCACAGCCTCCAGCCATGTCTAGCTTCCCCTCCGACGGCCACGCTCCAACACCCCCGATACTACCCCCAAAACCTAGCAGCCAGGAGCACAGCCGAATAGGCACCCCAGCTGCCGGCGCAGCTCCGCCTCCGCCGGCGTCCACCTTGTCCGAAGCGGGGCAGCAATATCGGAGCTCCGTGATAGCTGGAGCAAGTGCTGCGGCAGCCGGGCCAACGTCGCCTCCTCTTCTGACTCAGTCGGCGACGACAGCGAGGGCTGCCGCTGTTCCAGATCCTGGAGATCAATGGCTACCACAGTTGCTCCAAGATAAGTCGTGAGTTCTGGGCCCTCTTTTCTATCTCTCTACCTCCTCTCTACCTCTCTCTGTGCGTGTATGTGTGCGCTGTGGTATACTTCTACAGCCATAATCCCGGGTGAGAGCCTATGAAGAAAAAAAAAAAAAAATAAAAAAAAAAAAAAAAAAACAAGCACTTCTTACTAAAGGAAAATTGACACCTCGAGCAGAAAACAAGACATCGCCGACATTCTCACCAATCCAACTCTCCTCAACGGTCTCACCAACTCCCCTTCCTCTATCCACCCT
The DNA here is from genome assembly GCA_015266385.1 of Trichoderma oligosporum. Taxonomy (NCBI): domain Eukaryota; kingdom Fungi; phylum Ascomycota; class Sordariomycetes; order Hypocreales; family Hypocreaceae; genus Trichoderma; species Trichoderma oligosporum. The sequence goes on along the minus strand of JACBYL010000116.1, from coordinate 8,661 downwards.
TCCCTCCTCGCTTCACACCAAGATCTCCTCGCCGCCCTGTCCTCCAATATCGATCTCGCTACTCGTCTTTCTGACCTAGAATCCCGCCTTTCCCATCAGCGTTCCACCACCCAAGCCCAGCTTCTCTCCATGCACGCCCTCGAGCGACAATGGCGTCAGAAGCAATCTGATATGGATCTCGCACTCGCACGCTTCAGTCCCGCAGCGCTGTACCAACTGCTCAGCCAGAGCGTTCAGGAACAGGCACTGGTGTGTCAGGCAATGGAGGAGAGTTTCCTTGATAGAGACAATGTAGATGGCGGCGAGACGACTACATCGGAGAGAGAGGCAGCGGAGTGGATCAGGAGGTATAGGGAAGCAAAAGTGCAGTATTATTTGCGACAGGAACGTAAAGAAAGGTGGGATGAAGGTCGAGTCGGTGGTTGGAGGTAAACGGGCTTTCTCCGGGTGACAACGTGATAAGTACTATTACGATGACTGGAGTTTTTCATGGGTTACTTCACGAGGTATGAGTTGCTAGTTTCATTACGCGTGACCTTTATTCGGTGCGGATATTACATTATCAGCAATGAGCCGACGGTTTATAGAGAACATATACCCGAGAAAAAAGGCTCTTTTTTTTCTTCTAACTCTTTACGACTTCTTGATAGCATCTTGTATCCAAAGGTATAGCAAGAATCTTCAGTTATAGGTATGAATGATGCTAGTATATATGTATAAGCTATAAGTCGTTCTGCCCTGAATCTATGAGCTTCGGATGCTGAAGCGGTTAAAAAAAAAAGATGCTATCTATACGGTAGATAATACAGATCAAGTTTAATATAAAGATTTATCATCAAGGACGCTATATAGCCTTGATAAGATGATGCGTTCAGGGTATCGTATCAATGTTATAAATAAGCAACAGGCTATGCAATGCTGGATTTTTTTTTCTCTTCTTTCTTTTCTTTCTTTTCTTTCTTTTCTTTCTTTTCTTTCTCTTCTTTCTTTTCTTTCTCTTCTTTCTCTTCTTTCTTTCTTTTTTTTTAAAAAAATAATAAATAAATCTGATAGAAACCGTGTCAAAAGCCCACGCCCAAAGCGCTAAAAGGGCTCTTTATCATGTCTGGGCTTCTGGGACTCATAGGCAGGGCAAAGAGATCATCTTCAGCCTCTTGCAGTTCAGGCTGTGAAGGAACTGCATTGTCTATGAGTGCAGCATCAAGGGACATCGGGCCGGTTGGGCGGCTGCGAGAAATGGCCGAGAAGGATGAGACGGCAATATCACCCCCCAAAGGAGATAGCATGTGGGACTTGCTACTAGGATTAGTAAACGTATTCGCTGTTTATATCGTTAGTTGAGATCACGAGAGCACAACGCATGAAAAGTGCTTCTAACGATGGCTTACCTGCTGGGCTCGGCACCAGATCTGCCGGCGAAGTGGCTAGACGCAAACCCTTGAGCCTGTCACCAAGGCGTCCGGAAACGGGTGAGCGGGGAGTCATGAGAACAGGCGTTGAAGTAGTAGAAGTAGTAGTAGTAGTAGTACGCAGGAAGTTGTCAATGATCCACTGCTTTTCTGCCAGAGCCATTTCAAGGCCCACACTTTCAGCATTTGCCCTCAGCTCAGCTTCCATCTCGAGCTCGAGCTCTCTTAGACGCTTCTTGGCCCATATGGTATGCAAGACTCCTCGGGGACCAGATTCTGCCTGAAAGTGCTCGGGGAAAATGGCTGGTAGCGGTTTGAGTATCAAACTAGGGCGTCCAGGGCGCGCAATCGTCACGGTTGCTGGTACTGGCGCCTCAGGAGGTAACATGAAGTAGACACGACGTCGGGCGTCGTTCTCATCGGTATCTCTGGCCGGGAGAAAGGTTGATTTCCCCGGCCATGAGACCTCCCAGACAGCAGCATCAACGACTGGGCTTGCAGGCACGTGGGCTGGCGCGGTTAACGCATTATCATCATCAGGAGCAGCAGGAGCAGGAAGAAATTGACGTCCAGATTCAATATCAGAGCTGGGCTTATCGTTCGAGACCACGTCAACGCTAGGATTCGTATCTTCACCGGACAAGGTGGGGGCTGTTGCGGCGACGCCAGGATACCACTCGACCATCAAGATCTTGGTGCCATGATCGCTAAACTCAAATCGCGCCAGATGCGTTGCAACGGGAGCTGTATCCATGGGCGGAAGAAGCTTCTCAGTCTCGTCCATGGCGACAACAGCACTGTCAACAGCAGCATCAGGTGGCCGAGAAGGCCCCGAAGATGGGTCCATGGTAAGAAGCTGAAGACCCCGTATGGCAGAGGGCTTGTTGGTGACTATGTAACAACGACGTCCGCTGGTCCGGGGGCTCGGTGACACTCAGCAAAGCCCAGAATTCGATTTTCTTCCATCCAACCATCGTCTCACTCCTGCCAAGGGTTTCCTTTAATCTTTCTTACCGAGAAATCCTCTTTTGACGACGGCGCGTGAGATATCATATCAGCGATCATGTACTGGCTACTTCGACCCTAATGAGAAGAAGAAAAAAAGAGAGAAAGGGAGAAAAAAATTTTTTTTTTCTCCCTTTCTCTCTTTTTTTCTTCTTCTCATTAGGGTCGAAGTAGCCAGTACATGATCGCTGATATGATATCTCACGCGCCGTCGTCAAAAGAGGATTTCTCGGTAAGAAAGATTAAAGGAAACCCTTGGCAGGAGTGAGACGATGGTTGGATGGAAGAAAATCGAATTCTGGGCTTTGCTGACATGATTGGAAGAGAGGGGGAACCGAGCTTAGACCGCACCGGAATTTTGGACCCAGTGTCACCGGGGTTTTTTTTTCTTTCCATTTTTCAGCTTTTTCTCTCGGGGTTTTCTTATACTATTAGTCTACGTAGTATTTAATTATTTATTTTGTTTATTTATTTTAATTTTAATTTTAATTTTTTAGTTTTTTAATTTTTTAAATTTTAGAAGAAAAAGAGGCAAAATGTTACAGATTGCGGCTAGAAAACACAGACGCCCCTCCAAAGGACCGAGCTTTAGTCCGCAGTTGGTATTAGCTGCTATCATTGTAGATATGAAGCAGATTAATAAGTAAGTTGAGGATATGACCAGGGTAGGTATGTATAGAGTACATGCGCTGAGATCATATCAACGCTGCCTCTCGGGTACTGTTATCTTTTCTTTTCATATCCTACAAGGAATATGGAGTGTACGTAGTATATACAGCTACTTAGATAGTAGACGGTTTTGCTGGCCTTCATTATTTCATCTTATACCTCTCTTCCCTTTCGTAATTGAATAGAAGGATACGAGCTTAGGTGGAAGCTTGACGGCACCAAATACAGGTACATACTACGACATGGAAGGGTCCTGTTGGCTTATCAAGGGTGCGGCTCCATCATCTGGTTTATAAATAGTACAAGCACAAAGATTGGAGATGATAGAGGGGCTTATACGTACATTTACATAGCATCACCACCACCTCCACCAGGCAGCCTCTCGCATTGACTATTCCCACTTCTTATCAAAGCTGGAGAGAGAAACAAAGAAAGTGGGATGATCAGTAGCTGGCGAAGAGGCAATTTCAAGCAGCTTAGTTGACTAAAAAAAAAATGTTATTGTGTACAAGTACGGAGCAGTCAAAGAGGATACAATGCCAGCGTTACATGTAACACAGCAGGCCCGTAGGTTCGGTTAGCTATCGTCCGTGAATTTATCTCCACTCGCCACCGAAAACCGCCGAGAAGGCCTATCGGCGCCGCATCAGCTGAGAGAGGATTCAGAATGCGGTGAATTTTTCAACTGCTACTATTAGACCCTGACAATCCGCAATGGACGACCGGAATGAAGCCGTGATTTATTGCCTTGTACGGAGTACCTATCTCGCCTTTGCGCATGATTTTGTGCATGGTCCGGGGTGTCATCAAATATCCTCATGCTCAGCTCGGAGCATCTCGAATTTAGTTATTGATTGGACTCAAAAGGTAAAATATTATTGTTTGTTCTCTTATTAAAAAAGAATACTTTGTGAAAAGACTTTGATATAGAGTATGGAGTAGTACTAGGTAGGGACTCGGTACTCCGTATAAACCAATTCTCTTACCCCGGTACGTTGCATGGTGTACAGGTACCTAGTAAGTACAGTAGCCTTAAGAACGTATCAAAATCAGCTGCAGATTGATACTGCAAAGAAGGCGCAAAAAGTCCGCCCGAGCTTTGTCCCACCAGATTGACCTAGTACTAACAAGGCAAGCCTCATGTACTAGTACGAGTAGTGAAGAATTATAGAACAAAAAAGGTAGTGTTGGATAATATTTCCGAATTGTATGCTCTCTCTGTCTCTTTCTATTTCTCTTTGTTTTCTAATTACTTATTTGGGGTGAGTGGACACAAAACTAATAGTACTCACCAAGTATGAGCATTTGGGGCACACGCAAAGGCGGGAGTGGTGGAGGTTTCATTAAACGCACGGAACAATCCGAATGGGCGCTGTGTAGCGCAGGTTCCAATTATTGACATGCCAAGCGCTAAGTACAAGTAAGTGAGAAATTGAAATCTTCCGACAAGATAGAAGGTTGGATTGCATGAAGATGAAGAGCTAATTCGGAAGTTGGCAAGCTGGCTGTATCGGTCCTTTGATGAGGCGAGATTGGGATCTTGCGCGCATTGCAAGGCTATTTATTCTAAGCACAGACCAATACTACCAGCACTTATATCCACAACTTCATACGGATATAGATATGTGAGCAGAGACGATTTATAATAACCCAAGGTATCAATCTAATAGGCAGCTAGGAGGCTCTTACTTGTGCTCTTTTTGAAGAATTTGAGTAGACTAGAACTACTGTAAGTATACCTATCTATTACCATTCTGTTGGTAGTTTGGCCTAGCGAGAGTGCTAATAGGTAATAACGTAATAACCAATCTACATGAATATCTGCTACTACAAGTACTATTAGGATCGAGTAGAGTATTAAACAAGGTTGCCCCCCCGTCTTAGGTAGCATTCAGAGGATGAGAGATGAGGTAATAGTATCTACACGTACCTTGCACGCCTCCTTACTTGTACTTCGTAATGTTGGAGAAATTTCATTCACCGCTGTGCCGCCGACATATAACTTACATACAATTATTTGGCCCTCATGCTCCGTAGATGTAGCCTGTTCTACTTTTGATGTAGATGCAATACTTGTAAGCCATTGCATCGTTTCGTCAAGCGCGTTGCCACTGGGACAATTCTGAGCGTCCGAGGGTGCTTGTATGCAAGTATATGGGAGAGAAAACCCCCCCCCCCCCCACCCCCCCCCCCCCCCCATATTGATAGGGGGAGGCAAATCTCCTGCGCCCTTACATACAACGCAACTCTTTTCCGACGTCACCGCGGTCCAGGTCAGAGGACTGGCAACAAAGGGAAAAGCTGTAATCACGTGACTAAAAATACGTTAACTTCTAGCAATTCCGCCGACAATTTGGAGCTGCTTGTTTTGACATATCCAGTTCCTTATTTACAAGTACTCCTACTCCAACTGGGTACTCCTACTCCTACTGGGTACTCCATACTAAGTAAATACTCCGTACTACCATAGAACCTTTGGTGTCGTACAAAGACCTATAGATGACAGGGCTTGAAAAAAACTTCCCTTGACCTTGAACCGATCACTGTTCGATGCCATGTCACAGGTCCAGAATCCGAAACGGCTACGGACAGTTGATCGGGAATTACTCCGTATAAAGGCACCGGTATGAGTATGTATGTATGTACTCCGTATGTATGTATGTATGTATGTAGAAAAAGAGCAGCCGTTGGTTTGAGACTACAAGTTCGGAGTACTCCGTGTCTTGCTATACTACCTTGCTACCTTAGTACTTGTAGGTAATGGCCGGCGATAGCGATGGGTGATTCGTCTGACTGAGGCAACATTAATTGTCCGTCTGTTTCGCCGCTAGGTAGTTTTCTTTTAGGACCTCTTGATAGCCTTTTGGAAATTATAAATTGCTTCTTTTGGGGCTACACAATCACTTTTAGGGAATAGAAAGAGGGGGAGCGGCTCCGGCACTTTGATATCTTTGATGATTTCATGATCAGCCATCTACCGAGCTCCGGGAGGCAATACGCCAATGCCAAAAAATCCATTGTGGTATTGTTACTCTAACTGAAGAGAGATAAAGCCATAGAGATGCAGAGTAGTAGTACTACTACCTTTGTACTACTGCCTTTGTACTATTACATTGTAGGTAGTAGTAGCCGCGAACCTTCGTATACGTCTTTCCAACTGACATTGAGGCCTAGTTTGGTGTGGGGAAGCTGCTTGTCTGGGGGGGTGTTGGCTTGATAGGGTATGGATGGACCACTCATTGTCCCTTGGTGTTTGGATCGACAATTCTACGAGACATCAGAACGGCCGGAGTAGGGCCGCAAGTGGCTTCATCCCTCATCTCTTGTTCTTCTCACGTTATCTTTACAAGGCCTTTGTGGGCATCCGGGCCTTTGTGGGCATCCGGGAGCTTGTTATTCTACGCTCAGTGGTCCTCCAGCCCTATCCATAGTACAGAACACTTATAATACTCCGTATGTGTGCTCCATACTTGTATCGTGTCTTGACCCCCATCGATAGGGAAAATTCGGCCGGGACGGGTTGCGGAAACGCCACGACTAACATAGTGCGGCGTCAGCTTCGTGATGCATGGAGAAGATAATACTATTTGGTGTATATACAAGTATAGTATGTGCGGGATCACGCTGATCAAAATCATCAAGTACTCCGTAGGGGTAGAGACCCAAAGACCCGGCACTGAGACACGGCCTGTCAACCGTGATCAACAAGGTTATTCTGCTCCGTACGAGAACTATGCGATCATACGTTATCTTCGGATGGACTGGCCAAACAGAGGACAATGACGGGGAGATGGGAGACAGTTATGTATAGTAGCAGACCTTGAGTGACCTCTGCTCCGTATGACCTATAATTTCGCTCGGGATCCCGCCTTGGGAAAAATCTCGTCGGGGCTTGATCCCAGATGACTGTCCAAGCGGAGTTCCTGATTGCTGTAGTAGCTGTATAGCTGTAGCTGTAGTTGTAGTAGTTGTACGGAGTAGTAGCAGTGCGATGTGCGAATACTAAATAACATGCTGGGGGGTATTGCGCCTTATTCGTACGAGTGGTACGAAGGAAGTCCTCGTAGTAGCGGTGGTGTGCGTTGTTTGCTGCCGCCTCCTCCCTCTCTGGATGCTGGTCTGGCTAGAGCGACTGGCGATGCACGGGCTCGCATCAATACGAGAAGCAGATTTATGCAGAAGGTTTCTCGTCCTGCGATGCCGATGAATTTTCGGATTAGTGCTAGCTAAGCAGCGAGATCACGAATAGCCGTATCGATGCTCTACTGGATACTCGCAAGCTGAATCTTTATCTATTGATGACGCTATGTAAGTACAAGTAATATGTAGTAGTAATAGTAGCAGTAGCAGTATCCTGGATGCAAGACTATCTCGGCGATGTTTTGCGGCTGTGGATCGCGATTGTGACCCCGAAGCGACGATGTGGACACGCAGACAATCAATGGCGTGGACAAGCAGGCAGCCGCTCAAATAACTAGTTAGTACTAACTAGCGCTACGACTCTGTCGGACTAGTGAGTTCTTGTGGTTCTTTGGTCGGGGGAAGGAAAATTGGAAGTGTCGCGAAAAAGAGGTGTAGGTCTTTTTTTTTTTTTTTTTTTTTTCCTAGGTGGTGTGTTTTTTTTTTTTTTTTTTTTTTTTTCCCTATTTCCTTTTACTAGGTACTAGGAGCGCTATATGACTGGGCTTGCGAAGCTGGTGTTCGGCTAAATTGCAAAAAATCAGCGGCTCAAGCATCAAGTGCCCGTAGTAAGTAGTACACAGATAACAAACAACAAGTTCTAGATAACATCTTAGGTAATCTGCGAACAAAAATACCTCGCAAGGTTGGGACAAGGTTAAGTGCCCAGTGGTCACTACTAGTAAAGTAGTACAAGCAAGGTACGTACCAGAAGGGCTACAGCTCCGTAAACTGATAACCCTGTACGGAGTAGGTTATAACGATTTTCCCCTGTGCGGTGCTGCCTTAATCCAAAATGGGGGATCCGCCATCGTGCGGATTCCCTCGCGGCGGTACTGTGCGGCCCGACTGCCCTTGACCCCACCGAGCGCCGATTTTCAATGTTGTTTGGGTTTTTCTTATTGTGAAAACCACCGAAAAAGCCAAGCAAAATGTCTCTAGCCAGAAGACGCCAGTGTTCTTTGAAGAGCGGAGGCGGCTCCTCCCCCCATTCCCCCATCTAAAGGCGCTGGCCCCAGTGTAGCCCCAGTGCCAGCCCCAGATGCCCCGGACATACCTAAGAAAGTTCGAACCTTTTGGCAGCTTGAGATGAATTTTTTAATTTTTTTTCCCGTTGTTTAATCTAATGAGAGGAGGATTCCGTGAAAATTTAAGGTTGACCAAAAATCCAAGATATTTACATAAGGTACTACCTAATATAATACTAGAGTATCTAACTTCCTACCAGATACCTAGGTATGGAGGACACAGTAAACGTGCACTGTACACAAAAGCCCCCAAAAACCTCTTGGTCGCTCGCTCCAGCACCTTTTTCTTTTGGCGCTCCACTATTACGCCGGCCAAACGGCCGCCTGGGCGAATCAGTGCGCGTCCATTCCCTCGCTTTGGACTTCCATGG